>JBBPOR010001181.1:0-13625 GCA_038091555.1 Leccinum sublutescens
CAGCCATCCAAACAAGCCTATTTTATTGAACAACCTTACCAGGTAACCAGGTAACTTAAAGTCTTGAATACACATTTTGAGCACTCTCACCTGATCTGTCTGCTGCCACTTCAATTCATTCCAAAAATTGTCAGTCATTCTCCTATTTGTCTGGCTTCCACCTGCTTTCAAGCTGCTTGCCACTTGGAGTCACTCCTGGATTTTGTTTGCACAACTACAACAAAATCACAGAGCTCTCCCTGATGTGTATGCTACTCTTAAACTTCTTCCACAATTGGCATGCCTCAGGGCCTCAGGTTCCCAGTCTGGGAGCATCATTGTCTCATTGAAGCTGCTGATGTGATACGAGACTTAGTGGTCACTCAGTGTCTAATCCGACTGAACTTGACGCGACGTGTTAGGGATAAATGGATATCAAGTTCAAGTAATGAGATGGACGTTGCCGATAGATAGACTCGTACACCGCTCCGAAACGGGTTAAGAATTTCAGCAAGTGTCAATTTTGACTGCACCAACTTGAAGAAAACAAAAATGTCCCACTCGAGCATCAGCACATCCCCCGCCCGGTTACTTCTTACCACCCTTCTTCTTCTGTTTCGTCGGCGCGAACCCACCGGTGTCTTCCTGTCGTCCTCTCCCAGCGCATCGGTCGGGTTCTCCGTGGTCGACTGCTCCACCGCCGATACCGGCAGTTCCTCCTGCGTTGCAGGTGTCGGTAGGGGCTCAGGAGGTTGTTGTGGTTCTGGCATGGACTCTGCTGGCGCCGCCACCTCCGTCGTCGCTACATCGGTAGGCCCCCCGGGGCAGGCACGAAGAAGGGTTCTCTCTCGGTCTCTCCCGTACCTGTGTCTTGATGGCCATGCGAGTGCGAGTGTGGGTGGGCCTGGGGTGGCGGTGGTGGCGGTGGTTGTGGCTGCGGTGGCCGAGGCGACTGCACCTGAGACTGGTGATGAGATTGCGATCGAGAATGGGATAGTATCGATTGCTAGGACGATGATACGGATCGACTGTGGCTGACCGCGTCCATGAACACCGCATCGAGTCGGCCTGAAGAAGACCTCTGACCCTGCGGAGTCTTAGCCCCGGAGCCGACAGAGTCCTGAGAGTGCGTGCGGGAGGGCGCAACTGATGCTGGACAGGACGGGGCTCACGACACGGAGCGAGAGGGGCCAAAGTCGGTATCGGGTTCGTCTTCGTCAGCACGGTGACCGCTTTCACTATACACGATGGACGCAGGGCCACTGTTGAGAAGAAGAGACGGTCAGTACGATGGGAAACGGTGGCGTGGCGACGGAACGGGGGGTCACTACTTGGTCACGCCCTATGAAACGATCAATCAAAAATGCGGTGTCGTCGGATAGAGTGAACACGAACGATTATCGTTCCATTTGATCCGTGCCGTGAACTCTGTCAGGCCGAAATGGATCTCGACGCTGAAGACGAAGGTCCAGTGGGTCTGACAGTCCTTGGCGACGTTCCTCATACGCGACGACGACACAGTCTAGAACTCGAACGGCCCGTCGTCTCCGTCCTTGACATTCTCAATGACCTCTGCGCCTCCCACTCTCGTCTCGCCCAGGTCCCGAAGAATGTTCCATAGGCAGGAGTTGAGCGTGATCTTATACGCGTGCGACCGCTGACAGAGGTGCTACCAGACGAGGGCATAGTACGGCTTGTGTACGACTTTTCCTAGACAATGCGGCGAGGACGTAAGTCACACACGCGAACGAGATGGAGGATAGAGACGCACGTTACCACCACAGTGAAGAATGACGCGGACGATCTCGCGTTATTGCACCGCGGATAGGTTGAGCTGTGCCAATCGATCGCAGGCGTCCAGATAGTCCTGAGGGAATTCAAATTGTAAGAACAAAGTCAGGCACCCAGCATAGTGGAAACGGTACTGCATACGTCCCTGCTCATCAAGATGACCAAGATGCTCCGCCGAACAGCGGTGTTCATGCCCTGCTTCCGAGCGAGCTCCACGAGCGCCGTGTTGCCGACGTCTTCTGTCTCTGCTGCATCCCCAGCCTTGTTCGGTTTCGTGGAGACATTACGCTGCTGCTGGTCGACCAGAGGGTCACCTCCCCACGTGGCGCCGACGAGCCACAATAATTGACGAAAGAGTCAACGGCATGGACACCATGTACCTCTGCGAGACCAGTGACAATCTTGATCAGTAGGCTCAACTCTATTTGATAGAACGGTTCATGTGGTTTCGAACGTCTGCTCCTTGGCTAAGACCTTTTCACGGGTATTTACCACAAAGCTAAAGAGATTGACGGCTGCGGAAGTAGGGCCGAGTGCGCTGACTGTTTCGGTCACCCAAGTGACAGCGTCCGTCGCTTGAAGTTTGTCTGTGCTCACGCCTCTAACCGATTCAGCGGCCAGCTGAAACTTGATTGTGATCCCAGATGGGTCGCACCCACGAGTATCTTTGAAGAGAATCGCATGATTCGCGTCAGTGAAACATGTCGAATGCAACAGGTTCATACCGCCGTCATACAGTTTTTCCTTTGCTCCGCCGATACGGTGTCGGTGAGTGTACCCAATAGTTTATCCTTTTGGATCCGATGCTTCTAGTAAACTTGTCGAATGATCATTCCCGTCACTGACGATACTTGGTTCACGACCGTAGGTCATAAATATGTACCCACAAAAACAGTTGTTCGTCCCAAGAAATTTGATTCTCTTTCTTTTTTTTCTATTTTCGTTACATGCAACGCATCGCCGACGGATGTGTTGACCTGGTACCGCCTTGCAACTAGGAGCTTGCACCGCGCTCGGGTACGGGGATTGATGCCTGAAAAGCAAGTAGCTTAGTACGCAACATATGTTGTACTGTAAACTCACCCTTGACAGTAGCCTCAAGACCACGTTTAGATTATGTTCCTACGGAGATTGTGTCCCAAGGTAAAGAAATACTTGCGTGGTTGGATTCACTTGAGATTGATTGGGCGTGTCCATGCCTCTATGAGAGAATGGATGATGGTGGTTCAAAGCGGTCCAGGACTTCAACGTGTCCATCATGATGCAGTGGCTTCGAAGTTCGCCGGTTGCTACGGGAGAATCCGCATGGCACGGGAGACTCAACCAGCGATGGATATGCGAGGGTCTCAGAAAACCTGTTCAGTGACCGACCAACAATGTTATTCGTCCTAAGGAGGCAGTTCTTTTTGGCAAGTGGTAGTAGGAAGGTATAGTTGTCGGCAACTGCCGGTCCGGCCTAGGCCTGGATATCCATCTCTGAGGCTCTGACATGCCAGCGACGCAGAGGTCCAGCTCGCTCATCTCAGACCGCCTCCACTCCCGCTCGCCCGCACAAAGACAGCCGCAGAACAAGGCCAAGGGAAAGGGAAGAGCTAACAACGCGACTCAAGAGCCGCCCAAGAGCCAACTCGTCCGCTCGCTCGAAGCCCGCCTCGCCGGCGCACGCGAACTCACCGGCCGCCCCCAGAAAGATCTAAAAGGGGGATGTTTCTGCCAATGTATGTTACCGCTTCATACACTACTACACCTTGCCCACTGCCCACTCCCTCGTCTGCTGCAGCGCGCACACACGCCCTCTCCCCCGACGTCCCGATCTGCCAACACTGCGGTCTGATCCTATGCATGCTCAACCCAGCACACTACGCCTGCCCTCATTGCTCCGAACCACTACGCGACTCCCGTGCACGCGCAGCGCTAGTGGAGAAATTGGATGCCGAGTTAGCGGCACAACTCGTGAAGGAGGAGGAGGAGCGGCAGGAGGCGATTGAGGAGGCGCGTGCGGCAGAGGGGGCGTTTCCGACGTTGCAGGGGTCGCGTCCACAGACGACGCAGTCGAGCAGGTCGAGCACGCCTCAGCCTTCGACTCGTACCCAGGCCCCGCATCCCGCTGCGACGCGTACTGTGCTCTCACTGAATTCGACGACGGGAAAGGTAAAGGTGTCGTCGTTTAGTACGCCCACAGTGGCGATATCTCGATCAGCGTCAAGAGGGGAGGATAGAGAGGAGGAAGGACGGGTGCCAGGGCCACCGGGGGAGGTGAGTTATGTGAAGGATCCGTTGGATCCGGTGCGTCTGTGGAAGAACGTCCGGGCTGGGGACCTGAGATATGTTCCGCTTCCCGGAGTGAAGACCGGGGAGGCTAGTAAGGGAGGACGAAAAAGAAGGGGGCAGAACAAGGGACTGCTGGCGGTGGACAAGCCCATCGTTAATTGACGTAGCACCGTACTCTGCTGGACGTCTCCACTGACTGCACACGATCCCGAAGCGTTTCCGTCGGATCAGTGCTCGAGTCCCAAGCTTATGCTGCAGATTACTGGAAAGATTCGCGAACTTTAGGACAACACCATATATCTTTGTTTTCGTATGATCAGGGGCTAAATTACCTTATGTGGACTAGGTCGCCGTCATCAACATGCACACTAGTACTGTAACTTCATCTCACTGATAGTCTAGTAATGTGCGTACGACCATTATATGTATTTACATCACATCACCCGCGAGGGGCGGAAAGATCTGGAAGAGATCATCATCGCCGGATTCCGAGACCAGCTGCTATACTTCCAGGTCGCGTGGTTTTCCAACCAAACCATCCAACGAGGACGTTTTTTGCGAATATCTCCCCGAAACCCAGCATGACGCCATTGATGAACGGAAGGAACAAGTTGATAGCAAGCGAGGACAGTACGAGCGACAGTCGTGTCCGTGGAGCAATCCTGTTATCCATGATGGAGGGGATGGTGGAGGGGGGTGGTCCCTGCTCTGCTTTGAGACCTGGATGAGTCCCTGCTGGTACAGGGCCCGATGTATGGGGGAGCAGGGTATGATGGTGAGCAGGGGACTGGGGTAGGGAAGCATCAGGGAAGGACATGGAGGGGTACGACGACGTGGGCGAGGCTGAGATGTGTTCCCACGGCTGAGTCGGTGAGCCATTCTCCGTCCTACCATGCGGCAGTTCGGGTTCAGAGCATTGGCTTTCCTCAGGCTGCATATCTGATTGCGGCGACTGCGACTGAGACGCGGAGAGGGAGACGACGGACGAGGCGAGGGACTGGGATCGTGATCGAGCGACAACTTCGCTCGCAGCGGCGGTGGAAGCGGTGATATGGTCGCCGAGGTGATCCCACGATTCCGGTGGCTGACCGCGGGCGCTACGTTCCGCTGCTTCACGGGCACGGATCGTTTCCCACTCGGTGCGGGTGAGTTCAGCTTTGGTTCGGGCGGAGGCAGACTGGGCGCGCCACTCCGAGACTTGGGAGGCGTAAGTGGACTGCCAGGTGTCGTCCTCGGTAGAAAGGGCCGGTGAAGACACAGTCTCGGCGGGCGGTGCTGGGGTTGATGAGGTGATGGATGGGGATGGGGAGCTGAGCGGAACCTCGGTGGGCTCAAAAGGGTGTTCAAGCGCAGCCTGTGGTCAAAACTCAGAAACAAGAAGATAAAAAAAAACATGACAACGAACTTGAAGAAGGTTTTGCTCGTCGACGGATTGGAGTAGACTCGACTCGGCCATGTCAAACGACAATATTGTCAATTTCAGATTTCTACTTTCCATAGGTCACGTGTAACATATTACGTAATATACAATGTGGTTTCTATTTTTGGGAGAGATCGACATGAGAGGAGACATCGACGTCATTGAAGCTGCTGACGTCGTGCATGACTCAGTCAAAAACCGACGGTATATAAACGCGGTGGACGGTGGATCCTCCTTCTCTCCATCCCAACTTTTTTCTCTCTCACACATGGTGAGTTTGCTCGTATTTTCTGCTCGGCGGCGGGCTCGTCGCTGACGACCGCGACAGGCTGAAACAACAGAAACACAATACCAGGTGATGTCACTTCACTAGGCGTTCTGTCCAGCGTAGCTGACCTAGTGAATCCAGAAAGGAGACAAGGTCGAATATAGGCCTGTCGGGGGTGCCAACGACAACGTCTCGCACAGTATTGGCGAAATCGTCGACGTGCACGGGTCAGGACCAGTATGTGGCAAGTTGAATCATGACGTGGATGTTGTTCGACTGTCGCAGGACCTTAGGTACGCTATCAAGAATGCGAATACCGGCAAGACGACTAGCTACCAGGTAAGTTTGCTTTTGTTTGGATAATTATGACGACTGTGAATGTCTTCCAGGAAAAGAACATTGTGCAGAAGTGTGAGTCTACGGAGTAGAGGTCTTATTTTGTATTAGTACTGTGAGTCATGTAAATTTGGAGCAAAGTGGAGTGGTGGAAACGATGACGCGAGGAACGACATAAACGGTGATGAGCGGGATGAACAAGACGGCAAAAAAGGTGAGACAGCCCACATGGCTCAAGCAATACGAGCAGTAAGCGGGACCAGTAACCGGACTCAGAATGGCCGCAGACGAATGTCGAAGCTGAAAGATGTCACAGGAGGGAGAGCAAGAAAATACAGTTCAAAATATTTTTCATTACTCCGACCACGAAACAGTGTAACCCACGTAAAATTCGCTTTGCAGAGAGCGAAACGTCTCGGCTGTGAAAACCCTTCCCCACTATCGGAGTCAACGTGTGCAAAAAATAAACCGAAACATGCTTTTCGGTCGCAGCTCTAGACTGCCGAGTTGACGGAGCGTTTTTGGGCCACTCAGGGGCACAATATTAATGGGGGTAGGTGTGTATCGTTGTTGCATTTTGAGGAGGCAAATGGCCATCTGAACCGTCCTATGGCGCCAGAGTAGAAGCTTATCGACAGGAAATTTTGTTAGAAAACGAAACGATGAAGCACCGCTTTCACCCATCGTAGGAATGATGGATAAATTGTCAATGGTCATGTTTGCTACCTGAGCGCTGAGCTGCGACACCGTGGGCGTGGTCTCCGACGTAGAGAATCTTGCAACCGCCAGGGAACTCTTCAGACAACGGTGAAGGCTCCCTCTCGAGGAAGCGTGGGTCTGCCACTTGCGAGATCGCCATCTGGACCGCTTGCTCGATTCCTTTGTCGCGACTTTCATAGTCCTTGACGAAAGCTCCCATCTCTACGCGTTGCATGCCTGTCGTGCCGTGAATACCGTCGCCAACCTAGTATAGAGAGGATAGATACACTCACCTTTCAACGGCTGCACGTGAACGAGCAATTCGACATCGCTAGTGACAGCTCCACACTTTTTCGAATGCATCTGTTAGATCCGCTCCGCCTTCATCTTCCAAATGACTCAGACGATCTCGTATGCATTATTTCCTTCTCTTGCATCGCGGCGCACAATGAACGTGCTTGGACCAGGGAGGGGTGGATGGGCCTATGACAACATCATGGAGCGCTTCATTACTCGCAGGTATGACATATTGTGAGTCCCAGTTCCGACTTGTCTCCCCTGTTTTTCTCAGGTCCATGCGTTACGCCTAGATGCTGTAAGTGTTTTTGTACAACATATATTCGCCGCTCAGATTCATTCTTGTGTATGCTCTAGACGACTCACTCATGCTGTGATACATCATCTGCATCGGGGACACGAACTAAGACATATTGTAACAGCAGCTTGCATCGTACAGTCAATGTATTGAATCGATGCGTCTTGGTGTCGCCAACGCCTACGGGACTCTGCAAAGGCATGACCTATGGATGTAGCAGGAGATTCCGTGTGAAACAGCAGATGTGCAAGCGAACGGGTGATGAAACGAAAAAGGACTGATTCACAAACGAGATTCACATCCGACGGAAGTTGTTGGCTCGGACGACCATAACTTGAACACGTTGAACTTTATGACTCGTTGTTATACACCAATGACATCCATCAAACAAGGATTCAGATACGGTAGCGAACGGCAAAGCAGTGAGGCTGTCGAAGGTTGGGACTGTCAGCGTCGACGCCAGTGAATGGCAATGCCAGCGAGAACAGATGACAGATGGCCTCACAAACGCAGACCAGGCTCGAGGCGCAACGATGAGTATAATGGTAAGTACCTTACGATAGCCTGCCAGTTAGTATAGGTGTGCACGCCAGGCGCCAGGTTCATTTCCGATCCGGTAACTTAAAAAAAAAAAAAGGATTTGAAATTCGGGGATGTCCCGATCACGCCAGTCAACGTCCTCCTTCTTGGAGAAAAACGTGTGTACTGCTACTACGACCTCACCTGCCCTGGGGCGTTGCTGTGGACGTGCTGACAAGCACCGCACCATCAGTTTCCAATGTTCGTTTCGAATTGTCCCACGCTCCGGACGAGAGGGCAATTCATGCGTCGTCAGCTTCAGAGCGATCACCTTGCAGTCCGTCTTTTCCTTCCATGGCACCTCGCCGGATAACACCTGCTCGAGAAGTTGGCCTGGTGGCTGTTAGGACACCAGGAAACGTCACATTACCTCGAACATGATGCACCCAAACGAATAAATGTCCCCCGACGAGTGTGGTTTGCTTCCATCGAGCCGCTCGGGTGCTGCCCATCTGGGCGACCCATGGTTCGTGTTCGACAATCGTTGCAAATATGTCAGCCCAGGCTGCACTTTTTCGATCGTGCACGCTAGTCCGAAATCACTGATCCGCGGTGTTTGGTCCTCGTCAATGAGTATGTTGCCCTGGTAAAAGGTGAGCGAATATCAAAACAAAGGGCATAAACATACGCTGTGCAGGTCTCCGTGGAACATAACGTTTGAATGTACTATCAATATCATCAGGAAATGTGGGATCGTAGTGCGTTTTCCGAGAACCCACAATATTCCAGACCGGATCCGATGGCATGCAGCTGCAGATCGTCAGCATCGGCAATTTGAACCTACGACTCCATAACTAACCAACTGTAGTCTCTCTATCAATGTGAGTGTTCTGTCTTTCAGGAAAGTGTGCAATGTGCCGTGCGACATCCAGGGAAACACCACCCCGAGCGCTGGCCCAAAGATGGTCGCCACACCGAGCAGTGGAACGAGATTCGGGTGCTCGAGTCTTCTCAAAAGACCTAGCTCGCGCCGGACCTGCCAACAAAGCATGATCAGACGAACGAACAGATTCTTCATGGAATTGGATTGACCTCGTTGTTTAGCCGGTCTAGTTGCCTCTGGTTTTGTTCTGGATCTGGAGACTCGTAATATCTAAGGACCTTCACAGCGACCTGACGGAGATGAGGAAGGCATTGACCGGTAAAAAACAGGGTATCGTACCTGGGACGAAGACCCGGTTATGCCTCTGCACCAGCATTGGTAAACATCACTGAATGCGCCACCAGAGGCCCGAATAGCGGAATGACGTTCAATTCTATCTGTGAGGTCAACCAGCGGGTGACCTTCAACGAAAGATCTGGGCGAAGAGGACCTATTATCTTGGTAAGTGACCGGAAAGTTGACAACGAGGAACTCACTTGATTGATGAGGAGGACATGGACATTGATCGCATACTCTGCTGCAGGAGGGGTGAAGGGAACAGAACGCGGGGAGGGGGATGGAATGAAAATGCGAACTTTGCAGCGCCCACTCCTTTGCACAGGAAGCACGTGCATTGGTACAGCCAACATTCGCGCCTCATATTGGCGTCTATTTCTGTTTTACATCGGCCATGACTGTAAAAGCACAGTGAACAAAGTAGGAATGCGATGCTGTAAAGCGCTGGTAGGACTTGTCAAAAGGACATCCAAGGCCTGTTTCCTTAGGTCACGATAAACGATACTAATGCTGCGATTCAGGAAGTCAGAGGTGTATGAAAGGACGGCACCATTGAAGGTGATGACTTCACGAGCGTTGAGAGGGCCTCTAATAGACTAATTCATAGTCCACTGCAATTCGTCAAGTGTACACGGAAGCGCCCTGAGGGGCTGAAGTTTGCCGGTTCAAGATCAACGAGAGGACGATGAATATTATATTGGATTCGCTCGGCGCGTCGACAGGACTATATGTATGTAGCTTTGAGCATCCGGTCAGGTTCAACCATTCAACACGGAGCCGCGTCTTAGGTGCGTGGTCGTCTTCTAGTAGTTGCTAACCCGGACAGTGCACCTTGCTGTCAACAGCGCCGTCGGGATCATATCTGAACGGCGGAGGAGCAACGCGAACCATTGGAACGAGGACAATACGATCCTCTATTGAACAGGATTTGAATCTGATGGAAGGCCGGCCGGAGGGGCAAAGGAGTTGGCAAGAACGCGGCTCCCCCTTGTTCGTGCCCTGGCCAACCGCCGCGGCAAACTCCTCTTGTCGTCCTTTACCATCGGACAGATTCCTCACTTGCCCGACCTCCTGTCATCAGGCTCCGAAACGCTCGAGTAGCAAGCAAGCCCACCACGGACACGAGCTGAGCGAGGGCCGAGAACAGGACGTGAGGTTGCTGGCCACGAACGAGGTACGCCCGTTGCGGAGATTCAGGCTGAACAAGGACGCGTATCTCGTTGTGGTCAGAAATCTCATTCAGCTCGTGAGTGATCCATCTGCTCGATTAGAGAGCTGCGTCGCTCGACTCGTCGTCTCATTTACCACTCCAGAATTTTATTCGATTTTTAACAAGTCCAGAGATCTTTTTGGGCGACTTTCGTGATGTGTTCCCACCCCCGTGTCAAAATTCGGAGATGATGAGGGGCGATGGGAGAGTTCGAGAACAAACCCGAGCAGACGCTTCCTCCCTCGTTCGGATGGTGACATGCGCGCCAACCATTTTTTGTTGTAGCACCGACGAAATCGGTTTAATTCAGTGCACACACGAGAACTAGGGCGTCCGAGCAGGTAAGAGACGCGTATCTATACCCGCAGCCACATATAATATTGATTCGATAGACCTCGTCCGTTTGAGATATCCTGGTCAGGGGGCTGAACATGATGTTTTCACGACGACTTGAGTTAGTTGAGTACTGTCCTGTTACACAGTGCTAGTCATATCCCAAACTACACGGGACAAGCCAAAGATCCCCTTTCCATACACCGGAACTGTTAAGTAAGTCAACGAAGGAACTGGAATGAAATACATCTTGTCATTGAAATACAGATATGCCATGACTTGTCTCTCTTCGCACACACCTAAACCGCTCTGTCGCGCTGATGCTAACGTGTATCACGCGCACAACATGTAATTTTTCGGGGTTTGGAACGCCATAGGAGTTTGACGCCCATCTAGGTCAAATATATATGCATCGTCACACTTGGACCCACTCAGAATACCCCACCAAGCTTTCCTCCCCATTCGCCACCATCTGTTTCAAAATCTCTCACGCATCTCTCGCAGGCCGCTCGTTCGCCGCGCTTTCCTTCACCTTGAGTGCCATGCTGTGCAACGCTCCTTGTTGCCCGAACAGCATCTCTTCGGGTTGAAAGAGTGGTATACGATACCAACGCCGACGGAGGCGTTCCAGAAGACAGGTACATAGTGTTTTCAATCATGACGATGTACTTTGATTTTGATGCCTCGGGCCGACACTAATAAAAATGTGAAGATGACTATCACCACAAGTTCTAGAGAGCACATTTGCTTACCTGACGACCGACTTGATGACTCGAAGGCTGCCATGCGATTCAGCACCTCCAACATCGTTGGCCGCTGAGTTGGGTCAGCGTTCATCAACTCCTTCGAGATATCCATGACAAATGTCATGCGCGTGGATGGCCGGCAGAGATGACAGAGCACTTTCAGTGTCTTGCCACATGACCACAAGTCAGCCCGAATGGGATCGTAGGCATTTCCGCTCCTGACTTCAGGTGCCATATATCCCTCCGTACCAACTACACTGTGAGATTTGCTTCCAGGGCCTTTGACGAACGTTGCAACACTATAGTCGATAATTGAAAGGCGACCGCCATCGGGCGGAATGAGCACATTTGATGGCTTGATATCTCGGTGGGCAACACCATGTCTGTGCATAAATGCCACCCCCTCAACAAGTTGTGTGGCAGTGGACCATACATTTTCGTTGGGTCGAAGGAGTGCTGTCAAATGAGCACCACCTGATGGGGTGTGGATGGCATACCCTCCCGAGCTGCGTGTCCAAACATGGACATCAGTGATCGTGTGGTTATCGGGGGAGTCAATTCTTGCTAGATGCTCCAAAACTTCCACTTCTCGTGCGCTGTCCGTAAGCTTGATGAACCTGCGGTCAAGGTGATTGGACTTGTGAGACATCATTGCGACATGTTTGTACTAAGGTGGTGACAAGAGTGAGAAATCAATGGAACATAAACAAACTACGCACGTCAGAGAGTACCATGTCCATTTCGTATCCCATGGCATTTATGCGTGCAACGACCTCGGAGTCTTCGGCAAATGGAGTGCCCGCACCGTGATCGTAAGGATCTTCTGGCACAGAATGAAGAGTGGGAGTCCGTTGCGTCATGGTTTTCTGGTGCGCAGTTAAACTCGGAAGATCATGAGCCGCTGCATTGATTGCTATTAGGCTATCCCTCTTTGCGTCATCCAGATTCGACGCCAGCTCTTTCATTCTCGCCTTGAGGTTGAACATTTCCTTCAGGAAGTCTACTCGTTGTTCAGCTTGGAGAAGATCATACTGAGTTTCCGCAATCGAGACCTGTGAAATGTGTTATTCTTTTCTTCGCACGAGATAACTATGCAAACAAACTTGGCCCTCCTCATTCGTCTGCATGACGATATAACGCGATGCCGTCAATTCAGGTGTGAGATATATGGCGGTGATAAAAAATGGCCTGTTTCGCATGTGTGACTTCTCTAGATAATACCCGACGCGCGCGATGGCAGTGGCTTGAAGAAGCATGCGCCATCGGTCATCTTCAGCTGGTTTAGAAGCGACATCGCATAGCATGAGTGGGCATAAAAAGCGCTCCACAAAGACACCGAAATCGCTCCGCGGATTGTACTTTACCCAAACGGATTGTTCCCCGTGCGTACCCAAAAAGATAGGGAATATCCATTGCATCTCCCTGTGTGAAAACATGAGAAACAATGTCCTAGAGATGGAACCCTACGTACTGTTTGAACTTTATCTGGGAGTCCGGTGACCGGTAGAACGGAGGCATGAAGAAATGGGACGACAGATAGCTCCGCTTGAACGCGGACAAAGGGTCGTTGGAAATCCCACACACGTCTTCGCGAACAACATGAAGGGCATAGAATGCGGCGCATTCACGAATAACTTCTGCCGTGTGCGGTTGCGGGGGCGAAAAATATCGATCGAAATGCTCAATTGATGATGTTAGCTGAAACAGAGCGTCTTCTTCTTTTTCAGAATTTGTCTGGTCGGGATGCTCAGTAGCGTATGATAAGACTGGTCAGTACTCACAGGGCGAGGTCGTTTCAAGCCAATTCGATGGGTTTGAGGTGCCTGATCATGATGGTGAGTAACATATGTTGAACGCAGTTAACACCTACTACGGGTCGAGGGCGTCTTTCCGCCAGTGACAACTCCACCTGCTGGATCATCTGGGCTTCCGTTCGGAGTTCGCCGTGCCCCAGGAATACGCCCCCCTTCAGGTTGTACTGAACGTCTTGTAACGACCATGATTTGATATCTGTCAAGATGATTTGCAGGTGGCTGAAGAGGACGCCATGCGATCTTTGTAACTCATCCGTAGCTTGCCCTTCCTTGACGTTTCAGCGAACAACATGAGCGACAAGAAATGTATCTGCTCACCTTGCGGTAACTCGATAACCAAACAGACGTATTTAGAACAAAGAAATCTATGTTCGTCCACAAGGCTTTCGATCTTGTCCACCACCGAAACCTCAACCCAAGTGTTA
>JBBPOR010001182.1:0-13620 GCA_038091555.1 Leccinum sublutescens
AGTCTTTTTCAGGCGATGTTCCAGGCTGATGTCCATTTCCCATAGGCGTCCCAGGCCCTGGTATTGGAATCGATGGCGTGTTTGTACGCGACGGAGCGGTAAGAGACATCGATGCAAGATCAGCTAGCAGGCTCAAGCAGGAGACATGAGACTTTTTGCCGGAAGACAACATGTTCAGCCCAGTGATCTGCAGAGCGGGCGATATAGATGCTGCAGACGATTAGTTCCTGGAGCTGGATCAAATGGAAGAGAAATGCATACCAGCTTGAAGGGCTTCACGCGGACCACTGAATTTGTGCATCACGCCTTGCCCGTGTAGCATTTGCAGGAATACTATGCCGACGCTATGAATATCACGGCTCCTCGTGTATGAGAACGGAGAGTCAAGGACCTCCTTTGACAGCCTAGTATATGAAGGTTAATGGAACAGCGGTAAACAACCGACGTAACTCGTACCAAGCGTCTGGAATGGTTTGCTCGTCGATGAGCGCTAAGCCCGAAGTAAAAGGGTTCGACTTGTGTAGGTCTTTCAACCGGGCATGATAAGCCACTTTCCCTACCTTGACAAGCTTCGAATGGCTCTTGTTCTCACGGGTCGCAAGGAAAATGCACGTGCTATTGAGACCTATAGACGATACCCCGTTACAGGTTGGTCGAACGATTCTGGATTTAAGAACATACCTCGATGGAAGAGATCGCTGGAGTGCACAGCGTTCAACGCAGACAGGATTTGAGCAAGGTATTCCTATGAAATGCATGGTTGATGAACCTATTTGTTAAACAGAAGCGCTGCATATCTTACGGAGGCTCTGTCTTCTCGAAGGCTGTCGCAGTCCTCCAGAACATCTTGTAGTGTGAGGGCAGGTTGTTGTTCAGACAAGATTGTTAAGCGAGGAGGACTAAAGTGGGGAGATGAAAGCTTGACAGCTAGGACGCTCAACAGGTTGGGGTGCTGCACATTCATAAGACGTTGAATCTCAGCCTCCAACTGCGCGAGCTTCTTCTTTCCTGGGTGCATCCACATGTATCAAGAATATGGGGGAAATTGGTGGGAAAAATACCTTGAAAGCTAACATAGTAATCGGAACTGAACTCGATTGTATGAACCTCCAGGGGAAGCGTGGCATGGACGTCGTCACACAAAGGGTCGGCGAGGTAGGTCTTACCCAAACACTCTATAACGCCGTTTAAATTCGGATATTTCCAAGAAAACCGAACAAACCTTTCCGAGGATGGTATATCTTCACAGCGTGAAAGCGAATGCCCCTGAATTCGACCTCGGCGGGGAATGACTCCGTCAACGTGTCTCCGACATACGGTGTATCGGTGGCATCCGACTGGGCACGTCTCCGAGCTGCTTTGTATTGCATTTCTTTCGCAATGAGGTGCTTTTGTGCATCGGCTTGGAGTTGTTCCTGTAGTTGCTCTGCGGCCCTAGCAGCAAGCTCAGACTGGCGCTCGGCTTCTGCTTCCTCCCTTTCGCGCCGTTCCTAATGCAATATTATGAAAATTCACGCGCTCGGTACGTATCGCAAATAGACCTACACGCTCTTCTTGAGTTGCACGTCGCGTCATTTCCGTGGCGAGCGAACCAGATGCTTCGCTGGGTGGTTGGATGCGCTCAGCTATCCATTCTTGAGCGGTGGTGACAACCTGAGAATAGAAACGTTTGTATTAAAATAGAGTGCTAGACAGTGAAACGACCGACTTGGAACACCATCTCAGAACCTCGAAGTTTCTGTGCTTCTGCATGAATGAGCTTGGATAGTGCCTGTTCGATGTCATGACCGAGGCCGCGGATGGGTTTCTGGACCGCAAAAATGGGAGTGGCGAGGGTGGGGTATGTTTTCGGGAATCTGTTTGCTGGTTAGCAATAGTGATGGGAGATGGACAAAGCCAGAGACTACTTGGTATGAAGGTGAAAGTAAACCTTGGGTGCATGTAATGGATCTGGGTGAACGACTTTGATGATGAATTCGGGCTGCCTAGCTGCAGCCTTGAGAACGATGAGTGCTGCGCGTCCGACGGAGAAAGGATAGTGACTCCATACCTTCCACACTCTTGGAGCAGGGGGTTCGATGAAATATTGATCATAGATGGACTTGAGAGCGGTTATTTCTTGTTGCTGCAATTCTTCTGTTGTTTCCATTGTCGACGCGATTATCTATCTTGTGATAGAGACAAGCAGAGAAGTCAGGCGTTACTGTTTGAGATGTCTGAGGGCCCAGGTGGACCTCAGTGGCTCAAGCGCGCATAACCGTCACTCGGAGAAATGTGGAATATTCAAGTGATACAATCAGATATCAATAAATTGATCGTCGACTCAACCAGAGTCACTCCCACCTTTGTATCCTAACACACACAAACAACGCTTGGCTGTCACACGTCACAAAGGGATAAACAAGGGGGAAAAAAACTATGCTACTATCGCAACACTGCAAATCCGACTCGGGGGTTGTCACCAAAATCAAATGTAGTATAGTAGCCCTGGAGGAAAGTGTTCCCGATTGTCCAGAATGCTGGTCATGGATAGAGGAATCGGTCATCAATACAAATAAATGTTGGATAGAACGCCTCACGACTCACGAGCCTCCGGATCTCCAGCCATAATGGCAGAAAAACACATGTTCGAGCTCTGCGAGATCTTCCCAAGGTTGAGGAGTACGGGAGGGATCTGAAACGACTTGCCGTCAAAAACAAAACTGATGGCCGGGAATGAATTGCATGGAACTACAAGCTGTTAGCACAACTAAACTGCGAAACCCTATTGAACTTACACGCATAGAATCCTTCACCTATAGGTGTACCATCAAGGGCAGCGTAGATGGCGGAAACCCTATCCGCATCACCAACTATATAGTTGCAACCAGTGTCAATGATGGCGGGTATATTGGTCCTGTGTGAGGACTCTATCTTGTCCACTCCCCTCTTGTCATCTTCAATGCTCTGTATTTCCACTTGCCAGTATCCCTGAATGGCTGATATCAGAAGAACCGTTCACGTCCACCTGGGGTTTCATCTCACCGCCGCGGTCACATAGGCATACGTGAATTCACCTCTATAAAGGTCGGAGTTAACTCCACCGACGTACAACTCGCCTCCATCAGAGGTAAGCATGAGTGAAAATACCGGCTCGGTGACCTCGTCGTAGACGAGTGTCGCTAACAATGGCTTAGCAGCAATCGGAAAAGCCGAGATAGATTGGAAGGCCAGTCCCAACTGGCCGTCTGGAGCCCACTGATCGTCGTCCTGGAATGGATCATAATAAGTCGATGCAGCACCAAAGGTCTGTTCGTCCGCCTGCTAGGCAGTCAGAAGTGATTTCATAAACGATATGATACATATAGTGAAGCCAGAAATCGTTACATTGTCCACATATAGTATACCTGAGAGACTGGTTTCATCGGCATAATCCACGGTGAATTCCTTGGGTTTTCCATTGACTACCGTTCTAAACCGGGAAGTGCTTGACCCATCTGGATCCCAGAGAGAGTGACCCGCGCAAGTATCACACTTGTTAGATAGCACGAACAAATCGCTGTTCAAAAACTGAACAAGCAAGCTGGATATGCTCGACAAGAAGTGCTCACCTAGCCCCTGTGACGATTTCGACTTCACGACAATTGGGATTAGGATGAGCATATGTCAAGAGCGTGAAGGAAAACTACCAGTCAAGGTCTTGGGGGGAGTACCGATCGAAATCTCGCCAAGCCAGATCTTCTGCCGCTCACTCGTCAAAGGGGTGCCAGCCCCACGCTCTTGCATCCCATTCCCATTCCCAGCATATGGGTGGGTCATTCCCGTGTTCTTCTTATAATTGTCGAAGCCACGAAGAACCTTTCTAACAACAATGCCTGAGCGGGAGCGAACACAATGTCACCGTTCACATAACTTACGCGTTGAGTGATGCAACGTGAGCTTTGAGTACATCAACATCAACAGTATTGTGTGGATTGGGGAAGGGAGCGTGTTTAGTGAGTTTTATGACGATGCCATTGCTTTTGACCACCGTCTTGGGTACTGCAGCGGCAAAAACAGCCAGTGGAAAGATGGCTGTGGATAATGAAAAGCGCATGATATTAGTGGGAAGATGATCAATTGACCAAAGCCAAAGTCTAAGACTCGCGTTGACTTATTGATCTGTAATGTATTGCCCCCGTAGTCACGCAACGACGCAGCAGATCATCATGGGTACTCACGGATTTCATTGTTCCGGTCAACGATTGATGATCTGAACGGGCATCGGTCTGGATAGCCAAAATATAGAGGACAGTTTAAACAATTAGAGCTCCGCAACTGGTGACCGCCATCATAAAACACATTGAATTAAATGGAAAAAAGCCGTATCGGCGGCCCGGGGGTGTAGCCTAATATTCTCGTTTTTATCTATAATAATAATTTTCAGCTACACAACAGATGTGACAGATGAAACACAGACATCGGATTTACTTGTAGATCATAGTCTCGTTCCCATACGTTCGGAGCGTTGCGGGCGGAGTTTAAATTTGTAGAACGAAAAACGCTCCAGAACCTGCAGCGCAGTTTGAAACCCAGCTGACGTGACAGCTGTCTCCAGCACGTCTGGGTACGAGACTAGCCAAATACCAACATAAATGGGTCAAAGCTCAAAAGCCAGTCTGAGTGGAATAATGTAACGATGCTGAATGTTCTGAAATGCAACTTAGTCAAAACACTGCTAAACTGTTCTCTTTGCAAGTGTCGGCCACCGTATATGATGACAATTCTGACAACGCCGACTGGTCGTATGTCGATCGGGTCATAATTTAAGAACTACGGCCTAATTCACCACCGACCTGTTCATCATTTTGTTGGTTGCGCTCCGTCACCGCCTCGAAACAACTCGTACATGAATTACTACTGTGCGCATGATCGCCTTCCTCGACGGTTAGAGGGTGCCAATGGAATATCACATCTTCAGACCCTATCAGAACTCTACCAGAGTAGCAGTGAGTGTGCGGCGGAGGTCTCCGTAAACCCGGTCCTCCGCGATCGCCTCCGGTGAAACCATTGTCGATCAGGAAGAATTATGTCATAGGATCGTCTTGAAGATGCAGCTGTGGGTGACCATTATAATGGATGTCCAAGACTTATGTTTTCATTACCTGAGAGGTATTGCTGAGGTCACGTATGTACAGCGCTCTGAGCAGACTGTTGTCTCCTCCAATGTTGCCGTCACTTTCGTCCGATACTTTTATGATTGATTATTGCTTTTGGCTGTAAACTACATAAGTCATCCTTAGCACCAGTACATAGACGATACAGCCATGTCAAATCCTACAAGATCACTTTACGGAACTTTAAGTTGTATCATTCGAAATCATGCGCGTAAAATAAATTACTACATCGAGTCCCTCATAATCCTACCCCTTCGTAAAGTATGGGATATGAGGGAGTATGGTATCTCGGACCTAAGGTGGATACGATCGTGCACGGACGCGGTGGTCTGAGCCTATCGCTGTTAGCCCGTTAAATTTTAGGAAGTCGGTCAAGGCGAGCTGCAACATAATAAATATCATCATGGAGCGTAGTTGCATGATCGTGGGCCGAAGCAAGCAAACCTAGTGATCTAATTTAGACGCGTGGGAGAGTGACGGCGACGCGTCTGGTCAGTCAGTTGAGCAGACACACCAAGCATGGCTACTGCCAATGGCTCTGCCCCTGCCGCCCCCGCCCCGACGCCCGCCCTTGCCCCGCCGTTGTCTGCCTCCCCGTCCACCGGTACCGACGCACACGTCGACCAGCCACCGCCCTTTGATGTCTGGCTCTTCCGCGACTACCTCCTCTCCCTCCTCCCTCCCGTCCTCGGCGCGCACCCAGATGAGCTCCTCTCTCTTTTCGACGACGAGTTCGAGGACAAGGTAACTCGGTTCGCTGCAGAGGGCGGCGGCGTCGTATACGTCGTCAAGGTCAAAGAAGACACAGACGGTGACGCCATCCTTGCCATCCTTCGTTCCCCGCCCTGATCTGACTCCTCCGTTCAGATGACGGTCCGCTGCGATTCCACTATCAGCTCGCCCCCCAGCTCAACTACTCCCCCGCCAACCTCACCTCCCTCGCTCTCATCAAGCGCACCCCGACCCTTGATCCGCTCGCCCCACTCGCTACCCAGTTGCACATACTCAACCTTTTTGGCGGCGAAGATACACCATACGAAAGTCTCCATGCCCTAGTCAGTTGCGGAGTAAAGCCCTGGTTCGACGCGTTCGTCGGTGCCCGCGGCGCTGGAAAGGAGACTGACAGCAAGATGGGTATGTCGTCGTCGTCCCACTCGACCTGCCACGCTCACGTTCGCCCAGGGATACCCATGACGAAAAAAAAGTTTGCAGAGCTCGAACTGTCTCTCCTACATCTCCAGCAAAACGTCGAGATACCGGAGACTCATCTCATCATCCATCCTGCCATCCAGCGGGCCGTCGAACAGGTCTGCCTTTTTTCTATTCGTTGTCGATTTTTACTGACGTCCACGTACAGGCCCAGGGGACGGGTCAAAGACCAAACATCTCACATATACAACCAAAGTTGCTCAACGATAGTTCCTTCCTCAACACGCTCCACGGACATGTTAACTCGTGGATCAAGTCTATACAGGCAGTCACAAAGCTCAGCCGAGATGTGTCTTCCGGCACTGCGTCCCAAGAAATCAACTTCTGGCTGAGCTTGGAAAGAGCCTTGGAGGGTATCGAGGCCCAACTCCGCACCGAAGAGGTCAACATGGTCATGGAGTGCCTCAGAAACGCCAAACGATTTCACGCGACCGTCAGTTTCATAGCCGACACGGGCTTGAACACCTCGACGGATCTCGGTGAGTGCCCCAGTTGTACTTCTCGCTTCCAGCTTGCGCCTCATCCATGTGTGCATCAGTCCACAAGTACAATCAGCTCATGAAAGACTTTCCATTGAATGAACTTCTCTCCGCGACTGACCTCGACAAGATCCAAGAGTCCCTGATATTGATATTCGGACACATCAATCGCAAGCTCAAGCTCTCCCCCTACCCCATCCGACGTGCGCTCCCGCTCGTCGAGGCCATCTCCCGCGATTTTAATGATCAATTGCTGCGCGTGCTGACGTCGCATCGCCTACCGTACACGCCATACGAGACCTTTGATCGATTGTTGACCCAGACGATGAACATCTTTCGTGCGTGGGACGATCTCATCAAGGAGTTTACCAACGTAGCCCGCGAGGTCACACGGAGGCGATCGGAAAAGTTCATCCCGATCAAGGTGGTCCCTGCGCACGCCAAGTTGCAGGAACGCACGCGGTATCTCAAGGACTGGCGCAAGCAGCACGAGCAGCTGGCCATGATGACGGGTCCGACCAAAGGCCTGGCAAGTTTCACGAAGGAAGTGGGTGGAATGGACATGGAAGAGGAAGTCAAAGAGGCATACGAAGTGGTGAAGCGGATCGACGTACTCGACGTCTCTGTCGGTGAGTCTGTTGCTGTTGCTCAATCCAGTCACGTAACGTTGATTCGTCGTATTCAGAGGGTACTGAGATCTGGGTCGCTGCCGAAAATGCGTACAATGAGCGGGTGGCCAGGGTGGAGAACCAGATCATTGCAAGGTTGCGCGATAGACTAGGCACTGCACGCAACGCGAACGAGATGTTTAGGGTGTTTTCCAAGTTTAATGCGCTGTTCGTTCGACCAAAGGTAGGCCTCATCGTCTTTTCGTACCTCGAGCTTACACCTGCAAACGATTCAATCGCTCAAAGATTCGAGGTGCCATCCAAGAGTATCAAACGCAACTCATCGACTCTGTCAAAGAGGACATCAAGCGTCTACACGACAAGGTGCGCATCGCGTCTCTCCTCTTGACTCGTCCTGGCTGACCTCGTTGTTGCCAGTTCAAGACTCAATACCGGTTCTCGGAAGCATATCACATGTCTCAGATGCGGGACCTTCCGCCGATCGCGGGGGCTGTCATCTGGGCTCGGCAAATAGAGCGACAACTCCTGACATACATGAAACGTGTCGAAGACGTCCTCGGAAAAGGTTGGGAATTGTATGCTGAGGGTCAAAAGCTACAGTCCGAATCGACCGCGTTCCGCAAGAAGCTCGACACTCGACCAGTATTTGACGCATGGCTACACGACATCAACCGACGAGACATGGCCGTGAACGGACGTCTGTTCGAGATCGTCCGGCTCCGCGGAGGCGGGTTCCAGCTCGCGGTCAACTTCGATCCGCAGACGATCACGCTGTTCAAGGAGGTCCGAAACCTGCTGTGGTTGAACTTTCAGGTGCCGCACATGATCACGAACATGGCCAAGGACGCCAAGCGGGTGTATCCCCACGCGGTGTCGTTGATGGAGACGGTGCGGACGTATGGGCAGACGTTGGATCTGGTAGAGCATAATCAGGGGATCGAGTGGCTCGTCGCCGAGTATCGGAACGAGGCGCAGAGGATGGTGGCCAAAGGTGTGTTCTGCTTGCCTTCGTTCGACTGGCGTGCCTTTTATAACCGCAATTTTGCTAGGTATGAGCATCCGGTGGGACTATTTCGTGAATCAATACGACACGGCGCGATTCGTTTCGGGCGCGGACGCGCGGGACAACCGACATGTGCAGTTCGTGCGCGAGTTTGCGAGCGTGGTGTCAGTATTACAGGACAAGACGAACGCGGTGATCGATCTGTACCGGGACATTCTCCGAGCGGTGGAAGACTTCTCGACGTGTGCGTACACGCACGAGGCGTTTTCGGAGCTGTTAAGCAAGATACAAGCTGCGGTAAGCGAGTTTTTGATTCTTTTTCTTGATCGTGTTTGTGATTAACGAGTCGATGACCCCCAGATTGATCGATTGAATTTGGAAGGATACGCTAATTTGGAGCATTGGGTGGCGGAGCTAGACAAGCGGATCGAAGGCGTGTTGTTGCAGCGTCTGGCACACATCGTGCAGGTCTGGTGTGCCGAGTTTGATCGGACAGACGATGGCGACAATACTGCACGTCGCGATGGGCTCCCGTCGGGGGCTGGGCTGCGGGACGTGATCGTTCATAAACGACGAGGTGGGAAAGGTGTTAGGGAGGACAAGGTGTGTAATGGGTGCTCAGATTCGGTTAGCGATTGTTCTTTTTTTGACGCTCTCTCTCGCGGGAAAGACGTTGGAAGGACATATGACGGTGAAGCCGATCGTGCACGAGATTCGGATACAGAACCAAGTCATCTTTCTCGATCCGCCGATCGAATATGCGCGGTCGACGTGGATCAAAGAGTTGCACGAGTGGCTTGGTGAGTGATTGATTGTGCACTCGTCACATGAATACGAACGCGGGATGTCGATAGGTGTCGTTTGCCGATTGCGGCGCATTCAGAGTTCGCGGTACGAGATTGGTTTGCAAATGCAACACAGTCTTTCGTCAGAAACGACGTATACGTCGCTCGTGAGTGCCGTGTCTTCTACGCTTTTTCTCTCTCTGACATGTGATACGCGATAGCTAACTCGCTTTGGCGATGAAGCGTTGGCACGACCCTTCGCACTGATCGAAAGCAAGGTACATCAGCTGAGAGAGTACGTCGCCAAATGGCTCCGCTTCCAATCTCTCTGGGACCTCGAGTCCGAACATGTGTTTGCGCGGCTGGGGGATGCTCTGGGCCACTGGCAACAGCTCTTGACGGAGATCAAGAAGACACGATCGACGTTCGACACGTCCGCGACGCAGAAGCGGTTCGGACCTGCAGTGGTGGACTATGAGCAGGTGCAGGCGCGCGTGAACGCCAAGTACGACGCGTGGCAAAAGGAGATTTTGGGTCGTTTCGGGAGCAAGTTGGGCGTTGCGATCAAGGAGATGCATGCGGCTATTCTGAAAGCGAGGCAGGAGTTGGAGCATCAGACGATCGAGGGGTTGGTCGGCGGTGGAGGTGGAGGTTTAGGTGTGTCGAGGCGATGATGGATATATTGCGTTTGTAGTCGGTGTCATCGTTTGATTCTTTTGTTCGTCGTTCTTTTTTTCTGTTCTGCTGTATACCTGCTTTGAATTTCTGTGTGCTGGACTATAGATATTACTGTAAGTAACATAGCTAATTGGCTGTGCATACACTAGTACTCAGGGTCTCTCATGGCAATGAGCAACTTTTCCACGTCGTACTACTTGACCACCACGCCACTGAATTTCAGCTAATCAATTTCTGGCTGAGCTTGGAAAAACTTTCAAGGAGGGCATCTCGGAGGCCCAATGGTGCTCGCGAGTACGGTCACATCAAGTTCTACACTCGCTTCAGTGTTCTCGCCGACGTGGAAGTTTGCGAAGCGCTAGCCTCATGGCCAATACTGATCTAAAGCGACTTAGGTGTAGACCGCACCACCGACGAGTCACCGCCCCTCGACTCACCATCGCACGCTGCGCCTTATACTGTCAGAGGCAAATCTGGCAACACGCTCCATCAACTAGTGCTCTCGGGCAAATCCGGACTACATCATGATATGTATCAGTCTATGATACTTAGTAGGTGTGTTCCAATCCATCATCTTCCTCAAGGTGCATTTACTCAAACTCTTCATCTACACATGTTTTGATGATCCGAACGTAATCGAAACTTCATCGGTTTGATCCTCGTTATCCGGTTACATCCTGGACCGTCTGGACGTGATGCAGTGCGACATTCAAGTCAAGCGCTCGTATGTCCTTGATGATAAATATTCAAGTTTCTGCTCCTCCACAAGCGACCTCTTTGTTCCAGCGTCGACCGGTGACGAGAACTGCAGAAGCCACACTAACCTCTGGAATCTTGCTTCGTCCCAAACCGCCAAGGCCTCAAAACCCTATTTCGGGATCGCGTTTGCGGATGGTGCGATTGTAAATGGTAGATTATACACTGACAATGTAACCATTGCTGGTTTCACCGTATGTTTTTTGCTGCTTGCGAACGTGATCATTTCTAATGATGAATAGGCAAACATCCAGACCATCAGTGCTGCAACAACATACTCTTCAGATATGGCAGCACCTAAGTTTGCTTCAGATAGCTCTTCCATCATATTCTGTATATCCTGCCAGCCCACTGCTTCACACGCTCTTTACTGAAGGAAAGCTGCCTCAACTGATGTTTTCACTCAAGCTCACCGCTTCTGGAGGCGAGCTGTACATTGGTGGAGCGAACGAATCTGAAGCACTGAGGGTACTACACCCCAAACGGAAATGGAAATAAAATGGGAATCTATTAGAGCACCAAATTCAAACCAAATTTACAGGTGAAGTTCTTCACCTATAGGTGTTTTGATGTTCCCAACGTAATCGAAACATCATCAATTTGATCCTTGTCAAGTTATCTGGTTCGATCCTAGACATGAAGTATTTAAATAAGCCAAGGATGAAATAACTGCTCTTCTGCATTTGCTACTCAATGCTCTCCTTAAAGGTGATCATAACCATTGTGGTCACAATGGCTGTTTGGGCCGCCCCAATATATCATCCTGGGAGAGAAAGTAATGACATGGCCATACTGCTCACCAAGCACCCTTCCCTACTGAATTTCAACAAAAGCATTCACACCCGGGCCGGCGTGATCGAATCTCATGTTGCATCACATAGCGGGTATATCATCCTGAGATGTCCTCTGAGCAGGCATCGTTTTTGCTCACACCTTTTTTTATTTTTTTTAGCAATATCATCGGTGGCATGAATAGTCTTGAAAAGAGCACGGGAATGCTGCATCCTTCTGATGTGAAACGGGACGAGTCCACACAGAGTAGTGCAGCTGGCGTTGATTTGACAAACTGGAACGATAATGGTATATGGTACTATGGGACCATTTCAATCGGCACCCCCGCCAGATCCTTCACTGGCAAGTTTGTCCGTGCATTCAAGTTCATGACAACCCATTCACTCTGATCGCCACTTTAATAAAGTCCAGTTCGACACTGGCTTTAGGCAAGTGTTTCCGTTAGTGCCATCCACTCTCCGAGTCTCATCTTATTCGACCTAGCGGATTCTTTGTTCCGGTGTCAACCGGTGATGAGAATTGCAGAAGCCATTCTAACCTCTGGGATCCTGCTTCGTCCCAAACCGCCAAGGCCACAAATATACATTTTGAAATCGAATTTGCGGATGGTGCGATTGCCACTGGTGAAGAATACATGGATAATGTAACCGTTGGTGGTTTCACCGTATGTTTTTGCTGTTTGCGAACATGATTACTTCTGATCGATGAGTAGGCAGACATTCAGTCTATCGGTGCCGCAAAAACATACTCTTCACATTTGGCAGCATCTGAATTTGCTCCAGATGGTATGTTGGGATTAGCTTTCCCGTCTCTCATACAGGATCCCAGTGATGGTCAGAGCAGCCTGTTTCACACGCTCTTCAATGAAGGAAAGCTGCACCAACCAGTGTTTTCACTCAAGCTCACCGCTTCTGGAGGCGAGCTGTACGTTGGTGGAACGAACGAGGCACTTTACATTGATGGCAGCCTCGCCTTTACCCCTGTAACAAGACCGGTGAGGGTCAACATCAGGTGGTAATTGATGCATACTTGAGTAAATTATTGCCCATTCAGGACTCGGATCTCTGGGAACTGAAGGTAGATAACATCAAAGTCAATAACAAGATAGTTCTTACAGATGTACCCGCCATCATCGACACTGGTTCATACTCCATTTTTGGTGATTCGTCGCGAGTTTTGGCCCTGCACCAGGCATATGGTGGTAAGGCCTTCGAGAATGGTTACTACACCTGTGAGTTTTGATCGAACTTGGTACTTTTGATTTATTCCCTGTAGTCCCTTGCCGTTCTTTTCCCTCCGTGACTTTGACCATTGGCGGAAAGCCGCTTTTAATCCCTGCAAACGTCCTCAACCAGGGACGGGTTACGTCTGGCTCGCGCGATTGTTTCAGCGGAATTATGACTTATGAGACGGATTACTACGGTAAGAGTCTTCTATCCAGTATTTCCTCTTCCGTTTTCAGATCCGTATGCTGACCACGACCAGATTCCTGGACGATCGGAACGATCTTCCTTCAAGTTCAGCGATTCTATACCGTGTTCGATTTCGGCATCGAGTCACCGCGAGTTGGATTCGCAAAGCTAGCTAGAATGCCGATAACATAATTCACTACTATGTCGAAAAGATCATATCTCATAGTTCCTCTCTAGTATGTATTTTAGAACGCACTGTCTGGGACGCAGTGATGAAGCTTGAAAATGACAGTTCATGATCTGAAGGCACGATGCCCACACTCAAGCCAACCTATGATACGTATACTCTGATCGGATTCCAACGCAGCAAATTCAGCTTTATCACGCACCAGCGCATTATTCAAAGGCAAATAAGTTATTGAGGTTCCGACTTAGTAGGCTGCCACAGTGGGGGGTTACGTCGTCAAAGTGACTACACGGTGTCAAGGGAATCAAAGGACCGAATTCAAATCAAACTTACAGGTGAAGTCACCATCCCTGAAGGCCTTACCGTAGGTCACATGTAGGGCCGAGAACTCGGTCTGCATCACCAAAGATGTAGTTGGATCCAGTGTCGATGATGCTGGCTATATTGCTCAAAATCGTGTCACCATTGATTTGAATGCTCTCTATGGTCACCTGCCAGTATCATTCAATGACCAGAGTAAGTATGTCTTCATGAGATCATGACATTCCAGCTCAC
>JBBPOR010001183.1:0-13616 GCA_038091555.1 Leccinum sublutescens
AAATAAGGAACAAGTGAGTCATATCTGTGAGTCACAATAGTGAGTCACGATTGAGTCACAACGTGTCACAACGTGTAACGCGTCAGAATCATGATATGGAAAGAAATGAATCCATGATTCTCAACACTCCTCCTCGCTAAAGTGTAAATGTCACGTAGAGAGGTTTGATGAAGGGAAAGGAATAAGACCTAATGCTTTCCTACCAGCTTCGAACGGTACTTTCGACAGATTCTTTGTAAAGATATCTGCGAATTGTATATTCGTAGGAACATAAAATAGTTCCACGTCGCCAAATTCGATAGCTTCTCGAATGAAATGTTCGTGTAGACGAACATGTTTGATGCGACCTTCTTGAGCTGGATTTGAAGCAAGAAATATGGCTCCATGGTTATCGACACACATGGGTATTGCTTTGAGCGGACAATTGAGTTCGGAGAAGTAATTCCGAAGCCATTGTAACTGTTTTGCAGTATCCGTCATGCCACAATATTCTGCTTCAGTGGAAGAAAGCCTGACTCTCTTCTGTCGTCTGCTGATCCACGATATAGGTCCATTTGCGAGGTATACGACATATCCTGTCGTAGATCTGGATGTTTCCGGATCTCCTCCCCAATCAGTATCGCTATAAGCGATTAGACCCGAAGTAGGTCCATGTCTCGAGTACAGAATGCAAAGGTCTTTCATTGTGGAAAGATATCTGACGATATAAAGGGCTCTTTGCAAATGTTCCTCGGAAGGATTGGCGGCAAATTGGGACATCTTTATCACCGCATAAGCGATGTCAGGACGTGTACCAAGCATGATGTAGAGCAATGATCCAATGACCGATTGATATGACGATCGAAGGGAGGCAGTGGCCTGATTCGAGTTAGGTCTCGGCGTATAGCCGGTGGGTAGAGGTGTCGAGACGGGTTTACAATTCTCTTGACCAAAGTGTTGAATAACTTTCTCCGCATAGTGGGTTTGGTCCAGGATTAGAGTTCCCCTTGAAAGATCTCGAGTGAAACGAATACCCAAATATTCTTTGGCTTTGCCTAAGTAACGAGATTCCCATCTCTTCATGAACGTCTTGACATGAGCATTCACAAGCGATTCTTTACTACCAGTAAAAAGTGCATCATCAACATAAACAATAAGGATGATAATCTCCTGACTGATAATCTTGACATAAGTTTCTGGGTCTGAAAGTGAACGGGTAAAACCCATCTCCAGTAATGACTTGTGTAACTGCTTGTTCCATTGAAGCGCAGCTTGCTTCAGTCCATAGATGGACTTTCTCAGTCGACAGACTTTTGTCTCCTGACCTTTCACTACGAATCCTTCTGGTTGCTCCAAGTAAATCTCCTCCTCGAGTTCGCCGAAGAGGAAGGCTGTTTTGACATCAAGAGAGTGTAGCTCCCAGCCATTAAGAGCTGCCATTGCGGCGAGGTTGCGAACGGATTCAAACCGGGCAACAGGAGCGAAGGTGTTTTCGTAGTCTATTCCGAAGACTTGTGTGAATCCTTTGGCAACGAAGCGTGCTTTCTTTCGTCCATCGGATTTCATAGCAAATACCCATCTTCCCTTGATGGGGCGACGTCCTTTTGGAAGATCCACAAGTTCCCAGACATTTCTGTCATGAAGAGATTTCATCTCCTCATCCATAGCCAATCTCCAAGTCTTCTGTTCATCCGATGATAGTTTAAGAACATCTCGGTATTGCTTTGGAACAGAGTCAGGTGCAATAGCAGCTGATAGGAGATTATTGATGCGACGAGCATAAGACTCGTACATCTGATTCGTGTCATCCACATGATTAGTGGGTAAAACGTCCATAGGTTCAGCAGGATAAATATACTCCTCCTGGATCGGAGTTCGAGGACGATTATTTAGGTCTCGCTCGATTTCAATCGGCGGTCGATCTCCGTATGTGTTCTCAGGAATAATCCTTGGAACTGGAACTCGATTAGATCGTCGAACTTCAATGGGAGTAGGAGGTATACGAGTAGCAGAACGGTCATCTCTTGTGGGATGATGTTGGTGTGGTCTCGTTCTGAACTCTGGTAAAGTCTCATTTCGCTGCTGACAAGGTGCTAACCATAATTTAGACGGTGGAGGATTTTCGTCTTCTTCTTCATCGTCAAGAGGTGGTAACATGTACCGTTTGTGCTGGTGTAGATCCTCTATAGGGTATCTATGTTCAGACTCGGGTTTAGGACGTTTACGACCAGGTATGGTCGGTGACAGTGAATCATGGTTCAATGAGACCGGGGAAGGAGATCTCTCTGGCAAAGCCGGAGGTTCCCAAGGTTCATCATCGTCAGGTGCTTCATCGAAGAAGTCCTGTGGTGGCTGTGGGACTTGGTGATGTCGATGATCATCCAATGGTCCAGGAATATATATATCGATGCGACGAGGGTCCGGATCTAGTCGTAGTCGTTCCTGGTGTGGAGGATCGTCTTGCTGATCTAATATTTCGTCTTCTACAGGAATAGAGGTCGGTCTGTGACCTTGTTCTTTGGAACAGTGAGGAAAGACAGTCTCGTCAAAGATTGCGTTAGTCGAGATGAAGACACGATGTCTTTTA
Organism: Leccinum sublutescens; assembly: GCA_038091555.1. Taxonomy (NCBI): domain Eukaryota; kingdom Fungi; phylum Basidiomycota; class Agaricomycetes; order Boletales; family Boletaceae; genus Leccinum; species Leccinum sublutescens. The sequence continues at coordinate 2,567 of JBBPOR010001183.1, forward strand.
CCCGACCAGAAATGGTAGCCTTTGGTGTTGGGAGCATAACCAATAAAGGTCATCTCTTCAGCCTTCGCTGAAAGCTTGTTCTCCCTAGTCTCTTGGGGTATATGAACGTAAGCAAGACAACCGAAGATCCTGAAATAGGAAACATCGGGCTTCTTCCCATGGAATAACTCCACAGGAGTCTTCCAGCTATGACGCCTTACAGGTTGACGATTATATACATGGACTGCAGTCTCAGCTGCGTCTTGCCAGAATGAAGGTGGCATACATGCATTATGGCGCATCGCTTCTGCTTTCTCAAGCATAGTGTGATTGAATCTCTCTGCTCGACCATTCTGCTGGGGTGTGTGTGGAACACTGGTCTGGTGTGTTATACCGCGATTCGTGAAGAACCGTTGCATCTGTTGACCGATGAATTCCCCCCCATGGTCCGAACGAACAGAGGTGAGCGAATGACCAGTGTAGGTCTCCGCCCAGGAGGCCATATTTTGAAAATGCTGGGAAACAGCATCCTTCTGGCGGACAAAGGAGACAAGTCCAAAGCCAGAGTAATCGTCAATAAAAGTAAGGATGAACCGCGCGCGAGAGCGTGATTCAGTAGGCAAAGGACTGACAAGGTCCGTGTGCACAAGCTCGAGAGGGCGAGTAGCACGTTTGGAAGAGTCTGCATAGGTACGCTCATGCATTTTACCCAAGGCGCATCCTTTACAAGGAGCAGTAGAAGCAGGAGGTAGCGTAGTAGGCATACCATTGACATGCATAGGAGCCTGTCGTAAAGCATTCTTCGAGAGGTGGCCAAAGCGTTGATGCCACAAGGAGAAGTCGTCCTCAGAGGTAAGGGAAGAGAGAACGCACATAACTGGAGTAATCGTAGAAGACTGAAACCAGTGTAGGTTGTTCCTTGGAGATAAAGCAGACGCCTGTATCACCAATTTTCCCTTAGCGTTCCAAATGGAAGTCTGAGTGCCTTTAATTTGGCACTTAAAGCCTTGAGCTGTTAGCGTCGGTACCGAGAGGAGACGATGAGTCGCCTTCGGAGCATACCAGACACCTTCTAAGACAATCGAAGGTAGGCTTTGCTGACGCACGATGATCTTGCCAGGTCCATGAAGAGGAACCTTCTGACCATTCGCGACAACTGCATATCGAACAGTGTTGTCAAGATGAGCGAAGTCATCAAGATAAGGACTGAGATGGTCAGTGCAACCACTGTCTATCATCCAGTGATTGCGGGCAAAATCATCAGCAGAATTCCCCCCAAGTGCAAAAGCACTTGAATAAAAATAATCAAGTAGTATTGTCTGCTCGTTATCTAATCCAGAATTGAACATCTCCGCGTGATACGGGTCTGGAAGATATTCTCTAGGTTCGTAAATATTAAAGCCTTGTGGGGCCTCTACTGGCGGTAAAACTGACTCAGTAGGTAGAGAAGCGGCAGCATCTACAAGAGAATCAATGGCGCCAAAAGATTGGCTAGAGACTAAACCCCCAAGCAAGATAGTAATCTTCGCTTTCTTCTTCTTCTTCTGTCCCTGGATAGATACGACGCTTGCTTCAGAAGGGACTCTCACTGAAGAAGCTACGTTGAAAGGGCTGTGAAGGCCCCGCCATATCCATCCCAGTATCCTTGTCTCCCCATGAGATAGCAGGCTCAACCTGCATATCCTCGATTGGAGCGATATCTCCATTGTCCATCGGTAGGTCCTCCGTTCCTTCAACCTGGTTAACAAAACCATCGATTTCAACCTCATTGGCCCGAGCAGGAGCCTTGCCCTTCTTCCTATCAGCATACCAGTCGCGTTTCTGGTTCTTACCAGGTCGTTTGGACTTGTTGGTCCATTTCTTCTGATGGTTTGATGGACCACCAGAGTTCGTCGGATGGCCAGAGGAGTTTCCTCTGTTCTGGCCATTATTCTGATCCGCCCAATTGGCTTGTAGCGGACCACGACGAATAACAGTTGTCCTGTTAGACTGTGGCTGGTTTTGGGAAGGAGGTGGGCGAGAGGGTCCAGCTCTAGTCTCACTGATCCTCGATGTGAGGGGTGCAGTGGTGGACCGACGAAGGTTGATTTCGTTTAAGACCATCTTTGATATAGTATCCATAGTGAAATTGTTCTCATCGGTCACAGAGTGGACGATGGTGGATCGAAGAGGATGGTAATTCGAAGGAAGGAGAGTGAGGGTGAGCATAGCTCGGAATGATTCAGGTAGATCTAGTCCAGCGGCGGCAAGCTGCTGGAAAGAGGAGGTGATGGAGGACAAGTCCTCCGCCGCTGTCTTTGGTGAGATTCTCTTCTCTATGATTTCATGGAGAAGGAAGAAGCGACCTGAGATTCCACCTGTGGAGTATAGACCTGAGAGCTTGTCCCATATTGCTTTCGCACGGGACTCGCAATCAGCACTTGGGTAGTCATAAGATACCAAGGCGAGATCTGAATCGTCCAAAGTGGATGCAATAACACCGGTGCATCGCATATCAAGCAATTTCCAGTATCTCTGATCCTGTAAGAGATCAGGTCCCTGTGTGGTAAACCCTGCATATGTTAGGTCACCAGATACGAACTGCCAGAGTCCGTAAGCGGAAAGGGTATTGCGAACACAAGCTGCCCAAGTAGGATAGTTCTTCTGTTTAAGAAGCTGGGGAATTCTAGAAAGAAGAGAAGAGTCGATCTTGACTTCGGAGGTAGTCAAAGTGGGTGCCATTTGATTGAATGTGGGAGAAGATCTGCGAAAGCGTCGTCAGCAAAAGTATTTTCAAAAAGAAATTCGATGTCAGAAGAAAGAGTGGGAGTTCCTGTTCTTGAAAAGGTTCCAGACAGACTTGGGCTTTGCGTCCTAGAGACGGCAATGTCCGAGTTGTCTTTCCTTTGTCCCTATTTCTTCATCAAATACTCCTGTCGCAGTAAGCGTTTCCAAGAACGTCCTCCCATATTCTTCTGTGTCCATATGCTTCCTCTTTCCTCCTTTGTAGGTATTGGTTCATAGTGTCCGGAATACCATTCCTTTGATCGTTTATGATAGTATAAAGTGTCTCCAGTATATGATTTAACATCTAGACGTTCCAAATGCGCAAAAAAGGTCTCCTCAAAGTAATGAGGGTTGGGCATGGTATCGTCATAGAGTAGTCCTGTATGAAGGATCATATCTGGGCTATCATGTGAAACGTAAGGAAAAACTACCGTGCATTCGTCTATTGCACATGCTTCGAAAGCACAAGGATCACCGTCAAAGTAATCTTGGATATAAGGTAGTTCAATGGAGTAAGGAAGAGGAAAAGACATAGGAAGAGAAGAATGAAATAAAACGTCCAAACATCGTGCAAAGACCTCGTTCTTATCGAACTTAGTTGTAAGTCTTTCCTGATCTGAGTCGTCCAGATTCTCGTGCAAAGCCTCTATATATGCCTTGAAGTTCGTCATTCGAGGCGGCTTTGATCTGTCGTTGTAGGCGACGGATTCGTCTAGCTTCAGGAGTTTGAAGCTGCGAGAAGATCTGGCGATGGAACCGATCGAACTGTCGATTCCAATCAGCCTGGGTTAGAGGATGATGAGGGTAAGGATTAGGAAAGGCGAGGTTGGGTTGCAGCGATGCTTCTAATAAGTCGTTGGCGTTACATGGCAAAAACTGATTCCGATTTAGAATCTCGAATCCCTGATGGTGGACGAAACAAGGAGGTGTCCAGTCGTTCACCAAGGTGGGGAAAGCGTATCCCGCACCCTCATAGGCAGAGCCTATGGTTTCGTACAATCCAGTGTACATCCAAGAGTTTATAGGATGCAAACCTCCAGTCTCGATCGTGTTAATCCTAAAAGGAATAGCACGTCGGCCCACATCAGAGTGTGGAAGGTGCCTCAAAGTATGAAGCGGAACTGGAAGGAGCAGAGGATGATTCGCCTGGATGAAGGGATCGAGTTCGTCGATTATGACCTCGGCGGGACCCACGATTCGGGATGATGGGACCGTCTCTTCGGAGAGGAGAGGGCGTTCGGGGAACGTCAGGCTGGTGCGCTGGCGGATTGCCTCGTCGAGTACGACGATGTCCCCGACCTCGAGGGGCTTGATCAGTTTGCCCATCGCAAAGCTGTCGCAATGGTGGGGTGGAGATCTGAGACGACGCGACCTGCCACCTGTAACTCGAGCCATGACGACGGAATAGAGTGAAAGGACGTTGGGAAATGGGAGTGTTGGAACGTTCTGGAGAGGGAGTAGTACCACGACGAACTACTGTGGTGTAGGCGTGTTGGTGATGAGTGCGATTACAACTTTCCCCTTGTTCAAGAGGGTAATTGCAAATCGGACAAGGAAGATGGAGGGGAGCAGTAGGAACAGGAACTGGTATGTCCACTAAAGTGGAAGAAACCGAGGTAGGAGGTGAACTAGGAGCACGACCCACGTAAGGAGGTGGTGGAGGCTGATTGAGGGTAATAGCTTCCGAAGCTTGTTGTGAAGCCTCTAAAGGGTCTCTAAGTTGATTCTCCTCGATGTTTAAGTCGGGGGTGATTATCTTGTATTCAATAATCAGCTCATAGTTCAAATCCGAGAGAGGTACTCCGGCACGAAGCCAGAGACTAAAACGATTTTGGTCACGAACGTGATTCATAGACAATCGTTCTCCTTGGGGATAAACCCAAAGGGCTCGGTCTCCGTCCATGATAGGACGGGTATCTCTCATTAAGAGAAGATAAATGGACGCTACAGTCCCAATGATCTGGCTCAGAAAACCAGTAGCCCATCGGACTATTTGTTGAGGGGAAAGCATCGTGATATCAAAAGACGGCAAGTGCCTCAATGCTCTTTGTATAGTAAAAGGCTAGTAGAGCTCAGGGCTCATAACCTATCGAGATAGCAAGACTCGATTGTGGAGCGCAGTAGCCTAGGGAACAAAGAGAACAGTGGGAGATACTCACTGTTAGATAGTCCTGAGGGAACGAACAAGGATAAGAGTATTGCGAGAGGGTAGTGCCTCGAGCAAGAGCTTTTATATGTGAGAGTGAATGGAAGAATAAGTCGAAGACTCGTTATTATCGAGTGAATACTCCAGGTTTATATACGATACAGAGATATTTGTATCTATGTATGTATGTCTCCTATAAAAGGGAAATAGAGATAGAACTCTATAGAATGTCATAGAAGAATGACGAAGTAATGAGTCATCCGCAGTAAGATACTGCTATCGTCCAATGGCGTTAAAGCCTTATCTATGTGATGAGTAACACGAATAGCGTAAGTAAAGATAAGAAAAAATAAGGAACAAGTGAGTCATATCTGTGAGTCACAATAGTGAGTCACGATTGAGTCACAACGTGTCACAACGTGTAACGCGTCAGAATCATGATATGGAAAGAAATGAATCCATGATTCTCAACACCAATCAGGACCGGTCTTTATCGGTCCGGTCCGGTTAAAAATCGGTTTTTCATCGGTCTTAGGACCGGACCTTAAAACACTAGTCGCAATCGGTCTTTAGACCAAATGGACACGAGGAGTCCTCGTGTGCACTCGAAAAGACACGCGTAGCCACGTAGTAGCCTAATACAACTTGTCTCCCATCCATTTCTGTCTCTTATTCATCTCGTTCCAAGCCCTAGTATGACTCACAAGTCCTCTTGTCAACGTGTTGCTATACAAAAGGCTCGTGACGTGCAACCAACTGCTCAAGCAACAGATCTTCGTCCCACTGGCAGTACCTCAACGAAATCAAGGAAACAATCCAACAAAAAAGTATCAAAAGGAGTCGACACTGATAGCGAGCCAGAAACGTCATGGTCTGGCAATGAAAGTGACCAATCAGTACAGCATACCTCGAAGTCCAAGAATGGACGGAAGAGAAAACGGCAGCGTCGAAACAGCACGAGCACCGAAGTTGACGAGCTTGAGGTCGAAGAGGTCGCAGAGCGACTGGTTGAAACCGAGGTCGAAGAACTGCCAGGACCAATTGGGAGTGACGAAGATGGGGCTGTGACAGGAGCAACGTCTGACCAACGAGCAGTGGGTACATTTTCACTGAAATGGTCTACACTGCACTGTACTAAAAGTCAGCCTTGTAGTCTGATGAAGACCTGAACAGTGACCAACAAGCACGAGTGCAGCCGGCGAGGAAGATAAAGAAGAGAGATATGAAGGATCTACTCACTGTTTTCTCCGACCGCACATCAATCAAGCTCATCACCTCAGCTGGAAAGGAAGAGAAGTTGACGGGAAGATGGTGTCTTATCTGCAAGTGAGTTAATTCAGCATTGTGGTCGGTTTGGGGATCAATGATCTTACCTTGTCGAAGGGAAGACAAAGAGTTCCTTCGTAAAAATGGGAAATGAAAGGCATTCCATCTTGGTGGAAACTCGTCTTGCTGCCAGCATATACGAGGACATTACGACTTGTATCAAAAATGTTGCGCCGAGTCGAACATTTCAGAGAACCATCATGCCGTACCCAGAGACGTTTTGGAGGAGCGGAAGCGGGTGAACTTGAAGAAAAAGCAAAGAACGTTGGTTGGCGTGTTTCCAAAAGCCCCGGAGTTGGGCATTCTCAAGAGAAGATGTGTTGCAGGCGGTTGCGGAGTTTGTCGTGTGTGACGACCAGGTGGGTTGAAGTTTCAGTTACTACGTATACGCAGTAATGTATTCCAACGACTTACTAACTAGTTTCCGTAGTCCCTAGCAGTGGCCAACAAGGCCACATTTAGAAATTGCTTAGTGGCAATGCGGCCACTAGCCACAAACAACGACTTGCCAAGCACACACAATGTGTGCACATTTATTCACAACTCATTTGTCGACTTCCTCAAAGAGATAACCACAGACATCCAGGTATGTTTTATTGATCCACTTCCTTGCCTTGCACCGTTTTCTTACTTCGTTTGCTTCGTTTGCTTACTTGACTTTTAGTCTCGTGACGCTGGGAAAGTCTCAACCACCATCGACCTCTGGTCCGTTGATCAGACCAAGGTGTCATTTCTTGGGATCACTGCTCACTGGATTCGGATCGACGAGTCATCAAAAAAATGGCTCCTCAACTCTCAAGTCATCGCCTTCAAGGGAATCTCCGGTCCTCACACCGGGGACAATCTGGGGAGATATTTTATTGGGTTGTGTGAGCGAGTCGGAATTGTAGCGCCAGCGTCGTCCAAGGTAATTTCCACAACAACTTGTCTTTGGTGAACGCTGAGTACTTTCTAGCTTCTTTGTATCACTGCCGACAACACGAGCAACAACGACACCACCTGCGACACCGTTGAACGTCTCCTCCATTCACGTCAAGTTTTCTCGTTTGATCCCTTCGAACACCACTTACCCTGTCTTGCTCACGTAGTCAACCTCGCAGTCACCGCTTTCATGTCTGGCATCACGAAGATAGCTGCTGTCAAGACCACAATGGCCATATGGGAGTTCAACCCGACTCTTGCTCACAACCGCGTCCAAGACGACTCGCTGGATGTAGTTGCCGCAGTACGCACGCTAGCAATCAAGGTATGTGTTCATCTCGATCAATTTCTTGAGCTCACACATGCATACTGGATCCAGTGTTTGGGACAACGTATCGAGTATTTCGAGACCCTCCAGAAAAAATGCGGCATCAATCCTGTCCTCGCTATCCCCTTGCACAGCAATGTCAGGTGGGGAACAGCGGATGGAATGCTCGCTAGATCGTATGGACTACGTCAGGTATGTCTCTGTCCATTCCCGCTCGAGATGTTCACTCAGCAAATGCAAGGCCATCAACCTCTTTGTCAATTCGGCCGATCAATTATATGGCCCCGTCACAACAATCCGGCGAGACGGTCGTATGCGGGAACGGATTCCCTGGACTGCCTTTGCACTCAAGCCATCGGACTGGGAGCGTGTGAATGATGCAAGGGACATCATCTTGGTACATACGGTTACGCTACTGGCCATCGCTCTCCCATCGCTCTCCAACTGACATTGTTACTAGGATGCGAACAAGATACAACAATGCTTCTCTGACGAGAAACGTTCAACGTTGTAGCAGGCCATTCCTGTTCTCAAAGTGCTTCAGACCACGTGGGAGGCCAAACTGGATAGTGGAAAGTACGCACCGTATCGAGATGCAATTCAAGATGGCCTCGACAAGATCCGCAAATACTACATTAAATTGTCTTGACGAGAAACCGGTGTACGTTCTGGCGCTCGGTAAGTCTCGTCAACTTGTTCACACACGTCACGTGAATCTCACAGAACCAAAAGTATTACATCCATACTACAAACTCGATTACATCAAGATGGTGTGGGGTGGGTCTGAAGAACAAGAACGCGAAATTGCTGCGGGCAACCCAAGCGCCAAGAATTGGCATGACGAAGCATTGAAGGTCATTGAGAAGGCTATGCAAGATTATTGGCAGGACGCCAATGCTGAGTTGTCGGCAGTGCTGCAACCACCAACAAAGCTGCCACGGTCAAAGCATCAAAAACGCCCCGAACCTGAAGACGGATTGCTCGAGTCGGAATATGATCGGCACCGCCGTGTGTTGATTGAACAAGCCAACCGCAGCCCGAGCAACATGGGATGGGCTGCAGAATTGCGCCGTTACCTTACGGAACTGCCATGGAACGTGTCCAAGGAGATGGACGTCATTGTGTGGTGGTCAGTATGTAATTCAATCTATATTATTCGTTTTTATGTATACTAAATAAAATTAGAAACATGCACAGTTGTATCCAACACTTTCTCGAATTGCCCGCGACGTTCTCGCAATCCCAGCATCATCCGTTCCATGTGAGCGTTTGTTTTCGGCCGGCGCCGAAATTGCAACCGATCGTCGATCTCGCTTGGGAGCAACTCGGTTTGAAGAGCTTCAAGTGATGAAGCATGCGTGGAGAAGCTCGATTACAGACCGTGCAACCATGAACTCGCAAGATGTTCAAGAGGTGGGTTTCGAGGAGTACCGGGAGCTGTATGAACTTGATGAGGAACTGGCTGAGGTTGACCGGCGAGATGATTATGTCTAGTAGATTATGTTTTATATTGTTCTCGTAGTTCACTGAGCCTCATCTGGTCCTGCCAAAAGACCAGTCTGTTGATATGCTAATATTCTGGCTGATAAGACCGTACTACAACATAAATGGCTGCAACTGAGACCGTCGTTTCGGTTGCGTTCGGTTGCAGTCCAGTCTGGTTCTCGGTTTTTGAACAGTCCGAGGACCGGACCTTCAAACACTAATGGCGTGGCGTAGCTCCACCGACTGTTGAGAGGCGATGGGAAAGTGATGGTTATGGAACAGCTCGTATCCTTGCCAATGGATAAGCGAGTTCTCGACGAAGTAGTTTTCATAATGTTGAGTGGGCGAAGCCCATCCAATCGAAGTGAGAAGAGAAAAAATTGCTTCTTCTTGAAAAGTAAAAGTCTCAGCGCTGTTACCATATTCAGGTGGTGCCAGCCACGTGAGAGGAGGGAGCTCCGGTTCTAAAAATAAAACCGGGGAAGAAAGGTGCTGGTATTCGGTTGCAAAGTCGACGTGAGGTTTGAAAGGAATGCGAGTGCACCAGGCAAGCTTGCAGGTGGATGGCCAGTATGCAGGGTCTGACCAGTCGACAACATGCCATTCAAAGGTGCATTCAAGAGCCACCATTCCTTCGGGAACGTCTATGGTGACTTCGTAAGTCTTCACTTCGTATTGGATCACGTCCGCTTTGGCTTGCAGGTGGGGGATGTGGTGAAAAGGGTTGAGAACTATCTTGTCGAGAGAGTAAGGAATTTCCAGAACTGGTGCCATCGTTGGTTGGTGTGGAAGGAGGTGTAGGAGGTAGAGGAGCGGGGATAGGAATGATTTCCTGAGGATAAGATTCGATTTCTGTGATGGATGATATACCTGGTTGGTATGGAGGGATTGGTCCTTCGAGGAAAAGTAACTGGTTCAAAGGAATGAGGAGATCTCTGATGCCTAAGCAATCGAGGGCTCCTAAAAACAGCCTGTATTCACTGTCTTCTTCGTCGTCTGTCTTTGTCTCTTCAGTAGTGGGGACTACTGGAGGAATTACCGGTGTGGTAGGTCGATACTCTGTTGGAGATGTACCGTCCCAAGGTGTAGGTTCCGTATACCAGCCGTTAGAGTCATTCTCTGTATCCCAGTGATTTTCTGGCGCTGCGGGATAGTTTTCAGCTACTAGAGCTGAAGGTCTCGGAACTGTGTTATCAGGTCCGGAAGAGGTGTCGGCGGGAGTAGAAGACTGCTGGGGACAAAGTAAAGCGAAACCGGTATTTGGATGTGGGGAGGAACGACGAGATCTTCTGTTGCGATAGTCTCTGCTAAAGCCTCTGGCGTTTCTTGTAGCTCTGATTCGATTCTCCCTAGTAAACTGTGTGTTTGTATAAAGGAATGTAGGAAGGTGGAAAGAGCAGTTGCTACAAATGGAAGCTGAGCAGCAAGGGCATCGACAGTCGGGACAGTTGAGGTAAAGAGAGTTGTCGATGACTCCCTGACGAAGAACATTTGGTCGTCGAGATAATCGACGGAACGAGGGGATGACAGGTGAAGTGTTTGAACGGTTAGAACGAAAGGACCGGGAGTGAGAAGGAGAAGGGATGAACGGGCGATTCCTAGATGTGAAGGTTCGGGCAGATCGTCCAAGGACTCTGTGCCTACCAGGTGGAACGTAAAGCTCTCAAGGTCTTGTAGGACCTGAGGAAAAAGACTCGTCAGTACTCTGTTGAGTCTGACGGGAATGTTCCAAAACGGAAAGTCTCTGATTCATCGCAATCCACTCAGAGCACGTGACGTGAGTAGCCATCGACACAGGAAAGAATGCTCTGTGTTTGTATAACCAACAAGATACTCGTTATCAAGGCGGGGTGAATAACCTTTAGAAGTTATACAACTTCTAATAGCGCGGCCGAGGGGTTCAAGTAGAACCGAAGAGGAAATAATAAAGGAAGTAAATCTCTAGTAGAAAACTTACTAGGAATATATGAGTGGATTGAGAGAAAGTAACTTGAGAGTAGCTTTGTTGAGAGTAGTGAATAGAAGTGGTGTGAAAACAACTTGGATTGAATGGACGTCTCAGTCCATCTTATATACTACATGATATGTTTGTACATGTT
>JBBPOR010001184.1:0-13603 GCA_038091555.1 Leccinum sublutescens
ACAATATCTACCGCAACTTCTGTCTCCTCGTTCCGCGGAATGTTGCGCGCTCAAGAGGGCGCACCCCTTCTCGACCGAACCTCCGATGTCGAAGCAGGCTCAACTCATTACGGTACTCAAACACCCTCCGCGGCAGATGGGGCCTCGACCATCCGTGAGTTTCTATTTTCTATCCCCATCCTTCTTGGAACTGACCCGTCTCCCAGTAGTCGATGGGGTCCAACGAAAGAAGATACGTGATACCAAGTTCGCTAGGAGATTGAGATATTATGTGCCTTCAACTGCATGGATCCCTGGCTACTCTCTCTCTCTGTATGCCTTGGTCTTGTCTTCGCTGCACTATTTTCATTTCTTTTTAGCCTTGGTGGCGATGCACTTGCTGGCGTATCGATGGCTGCTATGCTCATACCCCAGTCAGTCAGTTATGGTACCGCCCTTGCCAAAATTGGTCCAACCGCTGGCCTTGTAAGCAACCATCCTTTCCTTTAATGATCATTGTTCCACTACCCTTTCATATAGTTTGCAGCTTCTATACCTCCCATAGCTTATAGCTTACTCGGAACCTCGAGGCAACTCAGTGTTGCAGCAGAAGCTTCCTTGTCGTTGTTAGTCGGTCAAGCTGTCGCCGAGTTTCGTCACAAGCATTCCGATTCTTCTCCCGACAAACTTGGCATTGCTGTGTCGACTGCGATCACTCTTCAGGTACGATTTTATTCGATCACCTCGTCTAGATGCTACATACACCGTCGTCAGGTTGGACTATTCGCATTCCTTCTGGGGTTCCTCCGTCTCGGCTTTCTGGATGTTGTTCTCAGTCGTGCTCTTCTTCGTGGTTTTGTGACTGCTGTTGCAGTCGTCATAACCGTGTACGTCTGGTCTCTTTCCGTTGGTGTGCACGCACTGATGAGTCTCACTAGCGAGCAACTCATCCCGATGTTTGGCTTGGTTAAGCTGGAGGGACAGATCGGTGCTCGCACGACATTAGACAAGATTCTCTTTCTTGTCGAATACGTTTGGACACACTCCCACAAACTGACAACTCTCGTCAGCTTTGGTGTTCTGTTTGTCCTCATTTTTCTGCGAGTTTTCAAGGAATCTTTTAAGAGAACTTGGTGGATTTATCGGCTTCCAGAAGTTCTTCTCGTCGTTGTCGCTTCCACTTGTAAGTTGCACAGCTCCAACGATACCTCTACTTATATTCTTGTAGGGATATCCAATGAGATGCATTGGGATCAAGACGGTGTCGCAATTCTCGGTCCTGTCTCCATTTCGATGGGCAGTCATTTCTTCAAATTTCCTCTGGGTTCACACACGTATTCACTACTACGTGGCACAACGTCTACTGCAATGTGAGCTCCTTGATTGTGGACGAGCTGTAGCCAATTATTGAACTTTGCAGTATAATCACGGTCATTGGATTCTTGGATAGCACTGTCGCTGCGAAGCAGAACGGGGATCGCTTTGGCCATCCAATTAGCCCGAACCGTGAACTGGTTGCACTGGGTGCAGCCAATCTTGCCGGATCATTTGTTCCAGGCACCCTTCCAGCGTTCGGTTCCATCGTGAGGTTTGTGCAGTCGCAGTCGATATACGTATGTATGTACAAAAAGCTCACTAAAGAGCAGGTCGCGGATCAATGGTGACATCGGTGCCAGGACCCAACTAGCTTCGCTGATCACTGCGGGGATTGTCCTTCTGGCGACATTCTTCCTCCTCCCTACTCTTTACTCATTGCCCGTATGCGTCTTGGCTTCCATGTTTGTCTTTTTCGCGCCACATCATATGTTCCACTCTGATGCCAGTCTTCAAGCATATGTTTGTTCGTCATGTCCCTCTTTGCAGAGGTTCCGCATGACTTGATATACTACTTCAAGTGCGTTGCTTGCTTTTTCATCGAGTGCACCAGCTCAGACGATTTAACTAGGATTGGAGCGTGGATGGATTTGGCGTTGATGTTCATCACGTTCACTCTATCCGTCGTTTGGGACCTCGAGATTGGTATCATAGTCAGCTTAATTATAGCGCTTTTACTGGTTGTCCGCCGGTCGTCGAAAACGCGCATGACAGTGCTTGTAAGTATTGCCAACTTTCGCAGTCTCACCTTATCTTCACCTACCGATTTAGGGCCGTATTCCTGGTACAAGTCAATGGCACCCTGTGACTGATGTCCCTGAAGCCGAGGACATTCCTGGCACACTTATCGTGCGCATCCGAGAGAGCCTCGATTTTGGTGCGCAGGTTTAGTAATTGCGAGAGTATATCGTTACTGATAGTTACATTATCAGCCAATAGCTCCCAACTGAAAGGTGTGTTTTCATCTTGTTGGATCGTGTTCATCACCAACGTCATTATCGCCAGCGCGATTGCGAAGGTTTGAGCTATATGGCGCTCATCGTGCGCATCCGTCTGAGGAACCCAGGAGGCAACCCCCTAAAGCCTTGGTTTTCCACATGGAGGACGTCGATAGCTGCGATGCATCGTATGTTCAACGTACTTCTCTGTTGACTGTCTCATCTACTGATTCAATTGCCAAGGGCTGTGCAAATCTTCGATGAGCTGTTGGAGTCCTACAAGGTAAGGAATGACCCTGTGTTTTGATTTGTTACATGGATACTCAAGTACATGTCCTCAGAATCGAGGTGTCCAACTTTATATCACGCACCTCCGATCTGAAATTCGAGAGGTGTTTGAAAACGCGGGTATTGTGAGGTTGTTGGGTCCCGATGCGTTCTATGATACCCTCTCAGAGGCTATCAGTCATATCGAGGAGAGGGATGACTGAGACGTGATTGATGTGGGTTTTCTTGGGTTTGACTTGTGCAGTACTTGCTATTTGACTATGCTCTCTTGATGCTACCTGATTTTGTGATATTGATATTTTTACGACTCACGGGCTTGTGTCGATAGGTTGTATTATATGTCACTGGATCCTACTGTTTTATAGATATTCTCTTGCGTGCAGGTCTTGCGGGCCTTTCATGGAGCAATGACGGTACGCCCTGCCCTGTGTTGTTGAGCGACGCGCATATGATACAGCACGTCTGGCGACGGGTGTGGCTTGTCTCGCTGGACGAAAGAGAGGTGTATACTATTAGGAAAGGGCCAGTGTTGCCGGCTTAGAACTGGTGAATTTCTGGAACTGAATACAATTATTTATAGTCTTCTACCGGGTATGGACGTGGACGTGGACGTGCTGCGCACGACGGCAAGCTCGAGGACGGTTTTGATGGGATGCTGGGCAGGGCGTGACCTTATCAGATTAGTCTCTTTGTCTAGCAACCTATGTAAGCAACTCAAGTACTCATCCATTCATGGGAATTCTATTTTGATCGATTAGACACTCTCAGAGTCATTGAGGCAATCAGCCCTACTGTATCCTGGGCATCTCGCCAAACTACGACATCGCGGTCCATAAGGACAAGAAAATTTCCCTTCAACATCTTTCCGACATCCTTCCCTCGCCCTACTGTGAATATGCGAGTGTGTCGTTCGAGGACTGAAAATTTCAATCTTAATGACACGGTTGAGTCTCTACGTGTGCCAGAATGCGCATCACGATATGCGTGAGTACTATCAGTTCAATGGCTATTCCGTGCTCACATCCATTTCCGTCAGTCACAAGCATAGCAAGCCTTGAAGAAACCATTCAATCCTTTCGCGCACAGAACGTTCAAGTATGTTCTCTCCAATTTCATCCACATCTCGTTGACAGTCGCTTCTCAACGCGCAGATGATCAATTGAACGAGACTACCAAGGGCCTACGAGCAGACCTTGATGCTCGGGTGCGTTTATCATCATCCCACATCGCATCCCTCTGACCCGCTTTGGAAACATAACTGATTTGAAGCAAATCGTTCAAGGACTCGCTAAACAGCTCGCTGCGTTCCAATGCGCTCAGCGCGTACATGAGAAGTGGCATCACTATGAATCAATGTATGCCCGCGGTCGCATGTATGATGTCGCACAGCGGCTTCTCCAGAATTTCAACACCATGAATGAGGATCCTAAGCACAATGATTTGATCATGAATTGGCTTGAAGGGTAAGTTTCTGCGTCGTTTCGTGACATAGTATGTTCAGTCTCAGTTGTCAGAATTTACGGATCGATGTGTATCAAGGCTTCAGGCCATCGGAGACAAGGTCGAAAGAACACGAACAGGTACTTTCCGCCTACTCTACTATATCATCATTCGCTCCCTCCCCTCCGAAAACTGTAATCACGGGGTAGGTGCGGATGACCCTGACTCATCACTCGGCAACTGATGCATTAAGTGTTGTACTCAAGGTGTGGTTCATGCGTTTAGAACGGCACGATGATTCTCATCCTATTCAATTCAAGCTTCCCAGGTTCCACGTTTATCGGACGTCTACGATATCCTCGAAGACAACGATCGTGTTACAGGGCGATCGAATGCTTTCAAAAGCTGAAGAATGAGTTATCGAAGGAATCGAGCGCTTTCGATGAGCAAGCGCAGTGGGAACTCGGTGAGCAATCTGTGAACCTCTTTGGACCAGATTTTGACGCCGTCGTGTCGAAAATGATTAGGAATGAGGCAACGAAACAATGGACCTCAAGGACTATGACTAGGCCATTGGGTACCACTCTCACAGCCCGTCGAACATCAGTAGTATCATTGTCAAACGTTGCCAGGCTCGAGTAGGTTTATCGGAGGAGGATCTCATAGTGTTACCAAGGTATGGATTCGCTTTCGCATGGCGCGTAGTTGACCGCGGTGACGGTATGATCAGGACATTGTCGACCCATCGAACTACAAAGGATACCAGAAGAGACATACTGCATTACATGGTATGGGCCGCTACAAGGAGGCACTCAGGGCATTCGAGATTATGCTGTTGAAGATGAAGGGATTGGCTGACCCACAAGTTCGCGGTGAGCCCGTTGTGTCTATTTCGTGCGAGGATGAAAATTGATGACGTTTTAATGCCAGAGCTTCGGAGTCGATATTTCGACGTGGCTCCATTAAAAAGCCATTGATCAGACCATCCATGACAGTCCTCGTGTGCTGATCGACACCCTCTTTAAGATAAATCACGCCAAGGAGCTGCGTTTAAAGAACTTCTGATCTTCTACAAACTCCGGTCGGCAATGATTATAATCAGTTCGACCTTGCACGCATCAAGGAAGAGGTGGAGATCTATGAATATGTAATGTTCTCGCACAGGTGGCAGCCTGCCGGGCCGACATTCTAGATGGTCGAGGACATCTCAATCTATGGACTACCCGAATCCCCACGATCGAGAAACTCGTCAAGTTCTGTAATCTGGTCCAATCTCGCCGTTTGCCACTTCCGGTGATACTTGTTGTGTAAACCAGGCCGACAACCACACTCAGCAAGAATTCGTGTTGGCCATTCTTCGTGATGTGTACCATCGTGCGACACTCACAATCGTTCATCTCCTTGGTGTGCTCTCGGAATCGCAACAAGAAGGCGATCTGTGGGAAAGCATATGGAATACTCGTGGGTAGACGTACCAAGAGTACGTCGCTCCAAAGGTCATTCGGTTTCTAGTTCCCTACTCCAAGTACCATGCAAAATCTCAGAAAAAGATCAAGTATCGTACCACCCCTTCTGCTCAGTGCATGATCGCATCGACGACGCCGTCCCTTCTCAGTCACTGAGTACTACGCACCGCCTTGCTGTCCAAGACCACTGCGACCTCTGCGGGCCTAGTAAGGGAAACACCGCGATCTCTTACGAGGAAGATAAAAAAACCCAGTGCAGCCCGGACGTTCTTCGTCGACGCCGCCGCGACTTCGGGAGCGAATACAACCACCGTATGATGACTCGCCCGGCAATCCTCCCCAAGCACGTTCATCCGCCGTGCGCGCCGCATCCTCATCTCGACCGTCAGCACCTTTGCCACCCGCTCGAGGCTATGCGTCGTCAGGTTCAGTATCTCCGCGAAGTTAGGCAGGCGTTCGGCACTGTACGAGTTTAGCAGCGTAGCGGGGGAGAGGCCTTTGTGGACTAGGAAGTTGAGCTGTCAGGAGGAGTAAGGTCGAACAACGGACGTTTTCGTATGTGGAGATGCAGATACGTTAGTGTTTGGGAGGACACACGGCATCTTGGACAGCACTTAGACCTTGTGGGCCCGCTGGATTGTGAACACTGAGAGGAAGCATACAAGAAATACATTAGTGCGCGCACTGGGCCGTGTCTGTATTGTGCGTAAGTCACGACACATGATAACCAGTGTGAAACCGACAGCGTGAGTTGCGTAGTTTGGCTCACCTCCGACGACAAGGGCCCGCCAGACGCCAAACTGATTCACAACCCTGATATTGGGCCTACAAGACGTTACGTGCCCAGAGGCGCAATCGAGCCGTTCGGACGGGACAGCTGTCCTCGAAAGACCGTCAAGGAGAGGAAGGGGTTACGACTGAAAAACGATTTTGCGAACTTGATATCGCGTCCGACCAACTTCGACGACATGCATTCGAACACTTGTTTCTCGTGCGCGCTCACCTGTTTAAGGTCACTGTCCCTCAAGGTCAGTATGACCTGAAAGCCACGTCCGCAATGATGTCCGTTAGGAAACGTCGAGCCTGTCCGCGCACAAAATAATTTATCAGGAAAGGAAACGACAAAAAAGAAAGGAGCAAGGGAAGCGGCCCACGCTCCCAAGTCGGTCGATTGGTAGCCGAAAAAGTATCAATGCTGAATTAGAGGGTATCAAGAACCAGACGAAAACATTCCTGAATTAAGACGGTTGAAATCAAAAAGCGCGTCTACCTTGCGGTCGATCCCTTCAATTTCCATGCCAATATCTCCCACGATGATGCTCAAGTCCTCCTTGGTTTCGCCGAAAAACATCAGCCTAAGTTGTTTCTGAATTACTCCTGGACAAAAGGAAGAAAGCAATCGACCACCTCAGAGGGTTGTATTGTGAAACCTTTGGCACCGTCCGCACCGACGAGATACTAGGTCTCGGTGATATCTTTGCCATCCTTCTTCTTGACTAGCTCTGAGCACACACTCTCCATTGTCTTCAGACGACACGAGCTCCGTTCCTAGCTTGACCAGAATGCAAGGTGTTTGCTAGCACGGGGATCGAGGGCGTTGGGTCGTCGCTGAAGGGCATCGTCATAAAGGTCCTGATGACCGGGTTTGTATCCACGTATAGGCAACACCGACCAAGCCCTCTCGAAAATTTCATGCACGCAGAGAATGTGGAGCCCTTCAGACGTGGGGCTACAGTAAATAGAGATGAGAGATGACACTGTAGGATAAAATATAAGTTAGCATCACCATGTCAGTTTATAATTATGTCGGAACATACCCAAAGTCCCGAGCGCTGGGCAATGGGATAGTCTAAGTTGGGTGCCTTTTCCATTATTTGGACCGGGATGTCGTTATTCAACAACCTGAGCGGGGCAACCGTTGAGCCCGCTCGGCCCAGCATGCACCGGTCTGGTCGCAGAGCATGCGAGATTCCCTTAGCGTCATTGATGACATCCAGTAGTCAGAACATCTCACCACGAGCACAACAGAAACGTAAGGTGCCATGATAGTGTTCTAGCGATGGGGTCGATGGGGTCGAAATCCAGGGGTTTCGGAGTTGCTGGTCAAAGAAGACAATCTATCCGATGAGTCTCACTTCCATACTCGTGCAGGTCATTTAAAGTTAATCTGACCACTGGTTGACGTCCAAGCCTCGCGTAACGTTCTGCTGCACACGACGGGCAGCTCGAGGATGGTTTTTGGTGGTATGAATGCTCTGGAGGAGGATGCAAGTCGCAGTATCTTTAGCCTTACGTGGATAACTAATTGCGCTCCAAATAAGTCAACATCCAATCAAAGAATGAATGAATGGCAACAGATCATGATGGGAACCTGCCAGCACTGGCTTCGCCACCTTCTCGCGTGCCACAAATTAATTCGGAACGTGAACTCGTAGCTCGGTGACCAGGCAACCACCAGAGAAGATTGATCACGAGACCGGTTCGATTGCACAGGCGCAGTGACTGGCAACCAGATCAACTAACCATCTATAGGCAGTATATTACTTCCGGGGAACAAAAATAAAACATCATTGTAGCCGGGAAAGAATTTACTCGCTTTGGGCTGAATCGGAGAACGCCGGGAATAGTGCGATCGATTCCCAGCGATGTTTCCGATCTACAAGGCATTTACATCAACCAGACTCAGAGTCTGGACGATCATAGGATGCGTCCCAGTCACTGCCACTTTGTGACTTTGTTGGAGTTGAGATTTCTCTGTGCGTCACCTAACTTGACGTTCGCGGACTCAATTTTACCAACCTAAAAGAACTCCCGTTGCCTTACGTAGAGGGCCACTTATTACCTGATTCCCGCATTGAGTCCAGACTTAGGCTTTTCTCAGCCTAGCGCTGACGCAGGCGTTGCCAAATTATAAGACGACTTTACGACCTGAGGTGTGCTTCATTTTCGCCACCGCGTCAGATGCGCTCCTTTCTCCTGCCATTCGTTTTTTTATCTATCGGAGTTGTTGTCAACTCCAATCCGATCGTTTCCAGCTGGACTCTACATGAACGTCGCTCACACATCCCGACAGGATGGAAGCTTGCCCGTAAACACGACGCGTCCGCCGTCATTCCACTCCGCTTCGCGCTAGCGCAGTCTAACATCGAGAAACTCGATAAATTCCTCTATGATGTCTCTCACCCGAGTTCCCCCAACTACGGTAAGCACTGGTCGGCAGGCAAAGTCGCCTCGACCTTTGCCCCAAGTGGCCAGTCGGTCGACGCCGTTCGGGATTGGTTGTTCGGGAGTGGAGTCGAGCCTCACCGAATCAAATTATCTGCGTCCGGAGGTTGGCTTGAGTTTGAGGCGACCGTCCAGGAAGCGGAGGAGCTCTTGCAAACGAGCTACAACATATACGGACACGAGAGTGGTGTCGAACACGTTGGTGAGTGATCATTTGTTACTCAAAAGTATAGGTTTTGACTGATCTATGCTGTTGCTCGCATGCTTAGCCTGTGAAGGCTATCACCTTCCCGAGCACCTCACGCGGCACGTCGATTTCGTGACACCTACGGTTCACTTTGATGTCAAGTTGCCCAAGCGTTCCAATGCTAACCCCTCGGTTCCGCCTGTTGGTTTCCCTGGCAGTGGAAACGGTCCAACGACAACCGGAGAAGTAATCGATTGGACCTACTTGGGCCAACTCACAGACTGTGACACTCACATCACTCCTTTGTGTCTCCGTGCCTTGTATGATTTCGAATATGAGCCGCTCGTGCCTGAGCAGAACAGCTATGGTATTGGTGAGTATGATAAACTCGTCAAATGAACATCGGTTAAGGTAGCACTTAGTCGAGTATACCCCGCAATCGTACATTCAGGAGGATCTCAACATGTTCGCCAGCAACTTCTCCTCGGACCTTTATGGTGTTAGCCCTATCATGGCCTCTATTGACGGCGGTGCGTACATGGACATGTTGCTCAAGCCGTACGAGCTAAATCATGTCTCTCAGGGGTATTGAACTCAAATAAATCATTTGCTAACAACGGGGAGTCCAACCTAGATCTTGAGTATGCCATGAACCTAGTGACCTCGGAACAAGAAATCACTTTGTACCAAGTCGGTGATCTGGTCGAAGGTGGGAACGTGGATCGTATGGCATCACGCCTTCTGACCGAGATGGGGTTCGCACAGGTGCATCTTTCGGTAATTTCCTTGATGCAATCGATGGTTCCTTCTGCACCTTTGAGGGCGGTGATGATTCGAGTGTAGATGGTGTTTATCCCGACACCAAAGCTGGTGGATATAAAAGTGAGAAATGTTCATTTTGTGTCTTCTCTGAGCTGAAATTGTCCCTCAACAGAACCTGAGGATTGCGGAACCGTCAAGCCTGCCAACGTGATATCTACATCCTACGCATACAACGAGGCTGATTTGACAGTCGCTTATGCGGAACGTCAGTGTACCGAGTATGCGAAGCTTGGTATGATGGGTGTCACTGTCTTGTACAGTTCTGGTGACAACGGCGTCGCGGGCAACGGCAAGCTTTGTCTAAATCCAGACGGTACTGTTCATCTATTGCTGAGGCTGAGGGATACGATCTCATCGAGGATGTTCTGAGCAGGCTCTCAAACTAAAAACGGCAAGATCTTCAATCCCACTTTCCCTGCTACCTGTCCCTATGTCACTTCGGTCGGTGCCACTCAGGTTAGCAAAGGCAAGACCGTTTTCGATGAAGAGTCCGCCTGCCAAGAAGTCATCTACTCTAGCGGTGGATTCAGCAACTACTTTGCCGTGCCTGATTACCAGGAGGACGCTGTTAAATGGTACTTGGAGAATAATCCCCCCGCATACCCTGACAATATCTGGAACTCGACCGGAATGGTAAGTCGGATGTGATCTTTGCCCGTACGAATTATGTATGCGGCCACTTGTGTAGTCTCGTGCATTCCCCGACATCTCTGCAAACGGTGCAAACTACGTGATCGCGGTAAGCCAACTCGGTCCATCCACCACAAACTTGGATTGACAAGTTGTGCATGGTCAGGTCGACGGCAAGTTTAGTCGCGTCTATGGCACCTCCGCTGCATCACCGGTCGTGGGAGCCATACTCACGATGGTGAACGATGCCCGCATCGCTATCGGAATGAGCCCCATCGGTTTCATCAACTATGCGGTGCGTGTGTTAACCGCGATCGATTAAAAACGGGATCCGTTGACGTTCGACGACAGATCTATAGCCCCGACTTTGCTGACGCCTTCAATGATATCACCAATGGCACTAACCCTGGTTGTGGCACGCTCGGTTTCAACACGAGCGAAGGTTGGGACCCCGTCACGGGTCTCGGAACGCCCAACTTCCCCGAGCTTCTTGCTCAGTGGCTGCTCTTGCCTTGAATGGCGCAACGCGTGCTGAGACGATGGACCCTTTTATTACTTACATACCATTAATTTTAATGGACTCGGATGTTGCGTGCACGATGTTGTTCAGTTTCTTTCTTCTTTTCTTTTGCTTTCCTTCCTTCCTTCCTTCCTTTATTTTGGGGCTGTATGCGTGAAATAAGACTCTTTGCATAGGTAGTGGACTCTTGACACATAGAGAGATGAAGCGTCTGAGAACGATAACCTGAATCCTTAATTTTATAGCAAATTCTGAGCGGGGCAGTTTTTCAGTGACGCAGGACTACACATCGCCTTGAAGGACGTCTCCAAGTGGTAACTTAGCACGGGATGCTCAGATGGGCAAGATCTGATCATTGTCGACATGAGGGCTGGAACGCTTAGAAGTTCTGACGATCGACCCGGATCGCGCTACACAGCTGATGCGTTGGACGCTTTCTAGGTATAAGCGTTCGGTCCTCCCCGTGGATTGACCTGCCGAAGTACTTTGTAGATTATCCAGACCACAGCCCAATTATTCGAGCGACTGCTAGTGTCCAGGCCTAGCTAGATGTTCACGAAAGTCGGCCGAACTTAGTGTACGAGAAATTCTATGAAACAATGCAATTAGTCTTTCTTAAGAAGCGGACAAGGTATACAAGTATGCAGTCAATATCGCCATTAATCATCCCCAGAGAAATATAGCCGCGCACGCCATTTACATATCCCACTTTGGAATCGGGAGTCGAGGAGGGAGTCTTGTTCGCCCGGCCCCTGACTTGGGTTTATCCTGGTGAGGAGCAGGTCCCGGCGATGATTTCGACGGCTTCGCTGCTTTATCTGCCTCCCGTGCCCGTTGGTTTTGTCCCTTCTGAACGTCCTTCTTCTGTTCACGTGTCTCTTGTGGTAGGCTGACTACCTGATTGGCGGGTGAGCCGGGCGGGGACAATCGAATCGAGGGAGAACGGGGAAAAAGTTCGTCGCAGAGCTTCTCGAGGCTCGAACCACTTTTCTTGGTCGACTTCTTTTCCTTCTTCTGAGATTTCGGCGTGGTGGTATGATCACGAATAGGTGATGCCAAAGGCTGATGTTGGAGTCGAGGCTGAATCTGAGAGAAGTCGTGAGCGGGAGTACACATACAACAGATCCACTCACTTTTACAGCGGGACTGGGGCTCCCTGGCCAACGCTCATCGCGATCCTTTACCCCGGCATAAAATTTTAGATCTGGGAAGTAGGTGTGGCTCATTCGACGCTTTGGCATCGGTGGTCGCCGCACTCTGAGGCGGAGGCGGGGCTGGGAAAATCTCGATTGCAGTGGGCTGGGATTTCTGAGCAGTGCAAAATCAGGCGACGGAGGATCTATGGCTTCGTCCTCTGCGATGTCCCCGTAGGCGCTGAGAGTGTATTCGTCCTCGGGCTCTGCCTTTTGGTCGTGATCAGCGGTGCCAGTCGATTGGAACGACTCAGGAGTAGCACTGGAGTGTGATGTCGCCGGTGGAGATACGAGTTCAGGCTCGTTTGGAGGAGGTATCTGTTTCAGTTGCGCATCGTAGAGCCTGAGCGCGTTCGCTGGAGGCGGAGGGCCCTACACAGCATGAACTCATCAGCGCCGGTAGAGCAGACAGGGGAGACGACACCTACTGGAATAACTTGGAACGGAGTAGCTGATGTGGTTTCGGTAGCCATGATAGGTGGTGGTAGGGAAAACGGATGAATGACTTTGCGCACGGCTCTGCCCTGCCATGCTTATATATCCCGCAGCTTCGGAGCTGGTGGACATGAGCCGTTGGTGGTCGGGCATGACCACAGCCACTCTTCCACCTAAACAAAGCGAGCTTACCAGGTATCCTTTGTTAGTCTATGGGATGACATGCAGGTACCGTGTTGTTTCCACTCCGACCGTCCGACTTGAAGGTCCTCGCTGAACTGATCAGTTGAATGATCTGATGCGGCTTGAGACAAGCAGCAGCACCTAAAAAAGTAGTTGTGGACTCACAAAGAGACGGGACAATGAGAACACAGCCGGCCGTAGCATGTACACGGTGGTGGTCAGGTTATGGTTGTCTTGGTCCTAGGGGCAAATGTAAATAAAAGTAAATAACGCGTTCGTTGTTCTTCTCATCACTGCTATCAGCACACCGAGCTCAGTCAGACTACCCACGCGATCAAACATCTCTCCTTGGTCCAAATATTCGTGCTTACGATTCTCCTACCGCAAGAGTGCCGCTCTGATCGACCATGTCATTTTCGTGTTAAACATAGCAAACTTTCGAGAGAATATGCGTGAGCCTACTCGCCAACGACTCACGAACTGCAGGGTTACATTGTATTAGGAATGGTGGTGACTTTCTTTCGGGTGTCATTGTCATCGGCGGATTGTCGTTCTCTCTGGAGGAGCTTTCTGCAGCCATCGATCGGGTTCATGAATTGGTCACTTTGTCACTTGTTCAATCGAGTTTCTCCTCTGTTAGTAGTACTTCCAAGGAGCGTTCTAATCAGCGCACCCAACAGCCTGGAGCCTCAACGGGTCCCAGGTGGTTGTTTCCAACCGTACGCTCGCACGGGCGCACGATCTCTGTCGTGTATACTCAACGGCATCAAACTGACCCACGTCTCATTCTCCCCGCCGCACAACTCCCCAAGTCCCCTAAGATTCTCGCACACGAGCACACCACCGCCAAGCAGCACTTCGTGCATCCCCCATCCCTCCTCCGTCTGCGCGCTCTCGTCCATGGGCGTTTCGTCCGGACTGAG
>JBBPOR010001185.1:0-13603 GCA_038091555.1 Leccinum sublutescens
GATCCGGCGAGTTCTTGATCGCTGACACGTCCCTCGCGAGCGATAGTCTCAAGCATCTGTCCCCCCGTTAGAGACTCTGAAACAAACAAGAATCGTGTGCGTCATCCTTGTGGTCTCTTTACCCCGTGGTCATCCCAGAAAAGCTGTCCTGGGTGGATTCCGAGTCAGAAGCACTGATGTCACCGCCTCCCCTTCTGCATCAGCCTCCGTCTCCCCCATTGTTCGTCCACCTGCCACCTCACGCCCCTGCCAGTTGTATCTCCAAACGTCCGCTTGGTTACCTTTGAGTCAGGCCTCTTCTCAAGACGCCAACTGCGAATGCTACGTCGTCGACGCAGGATGGATCACCATTAGCGTCTTGGCATCCCCTACTTTAGCGAGGTTGCTCGCCAGCTCAAGCCCGTCGATGACGCACAGCACGCGTCGACGTCGACGTCGCTCTTGACTTCAAAATTCAGCATGCTCCGGAGCGTGTTCATACTCTTTGCTTCGACGTGGTACGCATGGTCCCGGGTACTGTCCGTTGTGACCTTGGGATGTTGCTGCAGCCATCTCGGGCCATAATGAAGTGTGCCATAAATCGGGGTCCGAGTGCTCCCGACGACGAGTTCACTGGGTCAATGCTCTCCGCCCTCGTATTCCCACAATCTTGTTCTGCTGTAACATGTCCAACCATGCATATTATTTCGAAGCCTCTCTGCCTGCAGCATGCTCTTCCGAGCACTGCAAACTCGTCAGAAAGTTAAGACACTTCATTGAGCGCCTGCTCAAAGTCTGCAATGATATGTTCGATTCCGACCGAGACCTGCCATGCTACCAGTCGATATGTGAGCGACTGCAACTGCCATGTCCGGCGGCACAAAATACTCCAAACAATAGACGCTCACCTGAACCAAATCTTTGACGAATGCTGCTCCTGCCTCGACATCGAACGCAACGTATATGTTGAAAGGAGTTATTGCTCCGGACGGCGGTAATGCAATATCTATAATTGTATTGTTGTTCGGAAAACGAGATTCGCACACGGCGGCGGTGGACAGAGCTTGCTGGGACAATCAAGGAAAGCGGTCAGCCAAGTAGTAGTAGAAGAATATGTCGCATAGGTGCCAGAGAGGAGTGAAGCTGGTCGGAGGGGTGGCAGGGGTCCATCCGACTGTTGCCGGGTTAGGTTTAGTAGCGTAGCCGAGCATTGTCGGGTCGTTGTCGCTTGTTCTGTAGAGCGCCTTTGTGCGCGGGGCCATTCCCTTTGTTCCTCTCCTGCCTGGTCCAATAGTCACTCCGAGTCAGTTACTCAGTGGCAGCTGTATCATTTACTTACCTTCGTCTCCACGTCCAAACATTATTGCCACAACTCGGTTCAGTCCTGCTCCTCGTGTCGTCGTCATGTCCAACCCCATCAAATCACCACTACGTGCGATCATCGCTAATATAGTCACTCCCGCCCACACTGAGCGTGCGCTTCCGTGCTTGGCTGAACTCGCCGACCATGCCTTCGCTCTCGCCGATCAGCAAGCTGGCCATAACCGAAACAACGCTTCTTCAGCTATCTGCACTAAAAATCGCCAGGCAAGGATACTATACTCTGCGGAAGACCGTGACAGAATGGAATTCCGAATCAAAGTGGTCTTGTACCAGGATGTGCCTGCGGCGCAAATTCAGCGAGTGGTCGTCAACATGCAAACAGAGACCGTGCAATGCGATGGCCATCCCAGTCTTTCCTTAGAAACGCGGCAGATCGAGCGTGCTCGACAGGAGATCAAACTATATCTGCTGGAGTCGTTGCACAGACTGAAAGTTGTATGGCAATCACCACGGACACCCAAAGATCGCTGCTTCGCTTGGCAGGTGAGATGGTGTTTTTTCTTTTTCTTTTGTGTGGCCTAACACGAATATGTACCAGGACTTTTTGAAACGTCTCGAATCGAGTGGTATTTCCTCCGCCCAGTCACCAGTCTGCGCCGAATTCTCTTTCAATTTCTTCAAGAAGCCATGTCCGTCATGCGAGGTGTTAACGACGCTGTGCATCTCGTGTCACGCTGTCATTTGCTTGAGTAGGGATTGTCCTGTATCCCAGCTCATTCCATTCCAGTCATGCTCCCGCGATACCTATATGGCCGCCTGTCTGCCTTGCTTACAGAAGGCACAGACCATCCCGCGTCTCGGTCAATGTCCCAAATGCAATCTCTGGTTTTCTGATGAAAAGCTGATGTGGTGCCTGGGCCGACCCAAAGAGACTATGAACCTCAGGGTTCGAGAGCACCCACCCAAGCCTATCGTGTGTTCTTACTGTGATTTGGGTCAAGCCGTGTCAAGATGCTCCAATTCAAGATGTTGGTCAAGAGAAGGAAGAGTCGGAAGTCTCAGAGTCTGTCAATCATGCTCCCCTGAGGGTGGGATCTCGTGCGCGTGCGAGGGTTATTGGATCTGTGACAATTGCAAGGAGCCTCCGATCGCAGACTGTCTCAAGCAGTGCCCACAATGCAAGCGGGCGTATTGCGTCTCCTGGTGCCCGGATTACATCCAATTCTGCGTCGAGTGCGGTCGGACAACGCTGTGCGACGACTGTGCTGAAGAAGACTGGAGTTCGTTTACGGAGCTGGACGGGCCAAAGGTTCAGGTGGAGCTGGTACGCGCATGTCAGACCGATTCCTGCTCGAACATGTTTTGTGAGAAGTGCCTGCAGTGGCAGAGATGCGCAGAATGTTACGAGACGTATTGCACTCCGTGCCTCGAAGGCGGCTGGTGCACGTCCTGCGACCGCCGATCTTGTGAGGAGTGTAGGAAGTATTGCGATAATTGTGGCAAGACGTATTGCGATGAATGCCTGCTGTCCGGGTATTGCGTCGACTGCACCTATGACTCTGAGTAGATCTAAAATCGATTACTTGTAAGGTACTTGTGTGAACTTGAGGTACTTACGCATATGTATTTGACTCGAGGATCCACCAGGTCACTTGTCCGCCTGATGCGGCGCTCGTCTTCGCCTGTTTCAGCACACCCATCTGCCACGCCCTGCCTCGATTTCCCACTCCTGCAAACCATGTTCTCCCTTGGGTGGGCTATGGTGCGTGTGCGAATATAATTGGATTTGCGACCAGTGCCGAAGCTTCCCGCCGCAATGCAAGCGCGGGGGACATCGGATTCTGTACCGAGTGTGGTCAGACGAAATTGTGCGACGACTGCTTGGAGAAAAAGACTGAAGTTCGTTTTCGTATGCAGGACCTCTGAGACGCGATGTACCGTGCTAGCGAAGCTCTAAGTCTCCGCGTGTTGGCATGGTTTGTGTGGCATGCAGCTTGAAGAACCAATTGCGACTCGGACAATGTGTGAGATGCAGCGAGACGTTCTGCAGTTCGGGCTTGCTGTCTCCTGCTTACCGTGCCGATTATGGTGGCTGGCTGGTCCGGCGCGTGGATATACGCAGACTCACGCCGAGTGCTAAGTTGATAGCTTGGACACGTCTTCGCAGTTTTGGACATCGACGATGCCCCAAAAATCAGCCAGGCGGGTCTTCGGGTGAACGAATGCCAATCTCACACGTACTTCCCGACCATAACCTGACGAACCCCCACAATTCACGTCCAACCTTTTGTAACGATCTATGCATCCGGTCTGTCGTGTCGAACTTACCACGCGCATAGCCGCGGCCGTGTAGGGGTGGAGTAGATAGTAGATGAACGGATTCAGGAAGCCATTCAGTTCGTCCGAGGTGAGCACCAATGTGGTGTCGGACGGCCCATGCAGAGTAGTTGACCGACTTGGTGAGTTGCTCGCCAGCAACGCGTGCCTTCTTTTTGAAGACCACGAAAGTGTCCTGGTGAACCAGTTACAGTACATTGGTAACGTGGTCCGAATTGTACCACTCCTGATCGATGATCATGATGCCCAACGGATGCCACATAGAATCAGCACCGACTACGATGGGGAAAGACAGTGCGCATCGTGATGACCGTTTGGGTGTGTTTCCACGATATGGTCTTCGACTGATACGACAAGATCGTGCCAACGGGCCGGGTGGACGGCAAAGTCGGCATACATATCTTAAACTTGGGGTTTTTTCTACGTTCAACAGCCTGAGGTAAGGAGTTCTCAATGGACCCATGCATGCCACTGGCACTCACCTGGTGCGACTCGGACCGGCTTGGGGCGTCTTCAAGTTCGTCATAGCCTCGATCGAGTAGTATACGGTTGTCGGGGAGTACCACCACGCGATCGAAATAACGTTCGCGCGTTCACACCGACTCATCGCCGTGATGTAAGCTCCGTCCCGGGACTAATTGAGCATCAGGTTTCGCAAAACCATACCTATGGGCGCAAACAAAGTAGTCTGGTGCCATCAGTTTCCTCTGGGCCCAACCGGAGTTATCTGCGAAATAACTTCTTTGCTCAAATGATTGGACAGGCTGGACGGGTTGTTCGGCGGGACTGCACTGGGCGGGTTCTCCGGTCACAGGCGGTCGAAGGTTCGGAAAACAAGATTCGCACACGGCGGCGGTGGACAAAGCTTGCTGGGACAATCAAGGAAGCCAAGTATGTACTATGTAGTACATAGTAGAAGGATATGTTACATAAGTCACTCAGTGGCAGCTGTCAAGAATGTAATTATTGGCATTTACCTTCATCCCCACGTCCAAATAAAATATTGCCACAACCCATTTAAATTCAGTCCCGCTCCTCGTGTCGTCGTCATGTCCGACCCCATTGAATCACCACTACGTGCGGTCGTCGCTAATATAGTCAATCCCGCCCACACTGAGCGTGCGCTTCCGTCACGCTTGGCTGAACTTGCCGACCATGCCTTCGCCCTCGCCGATCAGCAAGCCGGCCATGACCCAACCAACGCTCCTTCAGGCATCTGCACCACAAATCGCCAGGCAAGGATACTTTACTCTGTGGAAGACAGAGTGGAACTCCCAATCAAAGTGGTTTTGTACCAGGATGTGCCTGCGGCGCAAATCCAGCGAGTGGTCGTCAACATGCAAACAGAGACCGTGCAATGCGATGGCCATCCCAGTCTTTCCATAGAAACGCGGCAGATCGAGCGTGCTCGACAGGAGATCAAACTATATCTGCAGGAGTCGTTGCAGAGACTGAAAGTTGTATGGAAATCACCACGGACAGCCAAAGATCGCTGCTTCGCTTGGCAGGTGAGATGGTGTTTTTTCTTTTTCTTTTGTGTGGCCTAACGAATATGTACCAGGACTTTTTGAAACGTCTCGAATCGAGTGGTATTTCCTCCGCCCAGTCACCAGTCTGCGCCGAATCCCCTTCCAGTTTCTTCGAGAAGCCATGTCCGTCATGCGAGGTGTTGACGACGCTGTGCACCTCGTGTCACGCTGTCATTTGCTTGAGTGGGGATTGTCCTGTATCCCAGCTCATTCCATTCCAGTCATACTCCCGCGATACCTATATGGCCGCCTGTCTGCCTTGCTTACAGAAGGCACAGACCATCCCACGTCTTGGTCAATGTCCCAAATGCAATCTCTGGTTTTCTGATGAAAAGCTGATGTGGTGCCTGGGCCGACCCAAAGAGACTATGAACCACAGGGTTCGAGAGCACCCACCCAAGCCTATCGTGTGTTCTTACTGTGATTTGGGTCAAGCCGTCTCAAGATGCTCCCATTGGAGATGTTGGTCGAGAGAAGGAAGAGCCAGAAGTATAAGAATCTGCCAATCATGCTCCCCTGGAGGTGGGATCTCGTGCGCGTGCGAAGCTTGTTGGATCTGCGACAATTGCAATGAGTCTCCGATTGCAGACTTTCTCAAGCAGTGCCCACAATGCAAGCGGGCGTATTGCGTCGACGAGTGCTCGGAGTACATCCAATTCTGCGTCGAGTGCGGTCGGACAACACTGTGCGACGACTGTGCGGAAGAAGACTGGAGTTCGTTTACGGAGCTGGATGGGCCAAAGGTTCAGGTGGAGCTGGTGCGCGCATGTCAGACCGATTCCTGCCGGAACATGTGTTGTGAGAAGTGCCTGGAGGGGCAGAGATGCGCAGAATGTTATGAGACGTATTGCAGTCCGTGCCTGGATGCATACGGATCAGGCTCGTGCAGATCCTGCGACCGCCTAGTTTGTGAGTGGTGCATGAAGCATTGCCAGTGCTATGGTTGTGGCAAGACGTATTGCGAAGAATGCATGCTGTCATCCGGGTATTGCGACGCCTGTAGCCGTTACAATATGCCCCAGGATAGTAGCATAGACCATTGAGAATAATTGGGTGAAAGTAATTATCATCTATCATATTAAGCACCGGCGCTGCAGAGCGTGTCCACCCGCGTGCTTTCCGTTCCGAGCTGTGCTAGGGGACGGGTCTTTCCCCCTGCAGCGACACCCCTATCGCACTTTCCACTACGCCCCTTCACTCGCGCAGCTCGGCTCGGCTCGGCGCAACAGCCGACTGGAACCTCCTGGAAGATTCGGTCTCAGTTTCGTTCTCTGTAATCGAAGCTTGAAGTTGAATAATTTGAATGGCACAAGGGGCAACGTTTAACGCTGAAACGTTGGCATTCGAGAATGGTGCGTCAATTCATGATAACTTTAGATAGGTAATCAGGTAAAGGGATGAAAACAGAGACTGCAAGGCATCTATCGTGAGGCATTTTTCTAATATATCCAATTCAGTAATACTTTGGTAGGCCTGTAAGCCTCAGGACCGAATTCAAATCCGAAGAAACCTAACTTTGCCCAAGCATCCACGAGACCATTTCCCCACAAAAGAAGCCAGAAACATACCCAGAGCCAACCAATGAACCCACCAACTCGTTTTCCAGTAACCTTTTTCCACGCAACTTCCATCACAACTCCAACGCCTTGCATGACGAAAAATCCTGCTATTGGAAGGTGCGTTCCCCGGCCCATTCCCCGCGCTCCAACGTCATGCATAAGAGCTGAAACAGTGAAAGCACCTATGACGAACCCGATTTTCCCAAAATATTTCCCCAATGGTTTAGCCCCAACCTCCACAAAGATTTCACGAAAGTATTGATGCCACCTTTTCCCCCAGAGACTATTGAGCGAAGTTGAAAGCCAAGGAGAATCCAAAATGGGAGGCCATTCCAATGGATGTTGCCGGAATAACATCGTGAATAACACCGCATTTGAATGGTATGTTGAGTCGACGATAACGTATATGTTGATCCCAGTAAGCAGCGTGATGATTGTCGATTTCAGGTATCGTTGCGGTGCGGGTAGCGATGAGTCGAAGATTGTACAGCCTTCTGCTGCTCCAAAGGTGTCACCTCCGAACGAGAGGGTAATGTCGCGTAGGATGTTGGATACGAGCACCAAGAAGACGAACCGACAAGAACAAAGCAAGGCAAATATGAGTCGAGATTCCACTCGGAAGTGCGGCGTGGGGATGTACATGCTTTGAGGCCTGCTCCATCCAATTCCCCTGGGATTCGAAAGAAGATTCCAGGCGTTCCACATCGCGGAAGAGATGGGAACGTCACTCTTCCTCTGGGTATCTCCGTTGCGATCACTGGTTGTACCATCTTCCGCCTTTAAAATGGGTGTTCTAGAATACGGCTGCTGTGCCAACACCCATACCGTACTTCGCGTTGCGATAGTAAACATGCCCAGCTATAATATAGGGTCTGAGCCTGTGTGATCCTAACGAATATCATCACCTACTGCTAGAACTTGGTTGAGGTAAACGTAACGCGGATAATTCCACGACAAATCCAGAGACATGCTTGCACGGAAACTTGACCAATACACTATGGGCAGGAGTGCGGCTCTGTAAAAACTGGTACGAGGCAATTGCACCAGTACGGCCATGGCATAGAAGCTGAAGAAGGCTGGCAAAAAGATAGTAACGAGAGTGTAGGGCGTCACAACAGCTCGCTCGAAAGCAAAAGCTTGCTGAAGCATGTCCGATCGCATGATGCAGGAGTGAATATGCCAGAGTCCTTGGTGAGAGTTCAACGATAAGCCCGACAGATAAGTTCCGTTGTTTGAGGAATTTATGTAACGGGGGCCTCGTCAACAGAACGGCGTGTTGAGGATCACTCACCGGAGAATCTCGGATTCCGACGGCAGGTCTCGTTTGCAGGCGGAAACTTTAAGCCAGCAGATTGACAGCGGAGCCCCACTAACGGCGTGTTGAGGATAACTCACTGGAGAATCCGGGATTCCAACGGCGCGGGTGTTGCGGTTAATCAGAGGGACGCGACCGCGACGGTCACCACGGGCGAACGAAGCGACTGCGGTGCCAATTAGGGTGTGGGGATGAAGTAATAACACGGCTCGTGAGGCGGCCGTAAAATGGATCCTGGTCTTCTGCTGCTCAGAGTGATCAGGCAATGATGAGGCTCGCGTTCAATTGAGACAAGACGCGAATCCGACGCGAAGAGAACAGCGGACGAACGACACGACGGCGGTGTCGCACGTGAGAGACGATACAACGCTGAAACGATGCAGTCCGCATACTTGATTCCTTGGAATGAACTAATCTGCCGGTTGGAGTGGCTCCGGGAGTCGACCACAAGTTTTATTTGTACTGATGGAGTTTAACAAGTCACTTACATAAGCAAGATAGCGTTGATATTATTCAAAAGGGCTAAGTTACACAGTAAAAGGTACAAGCAACATGCCAGCGAGTACTCTTGAGAAGGTTAGAAGGGAGGAGGTGGGGAGGTAGGCGTAAGCACGCGCACGCGCACATCCGTGTGGATATGCAAAGGACCCCCTGACGGACAAATTTTGTCCCAATGTTTGCACTGACTCTATATATACCTTTTGCTAGGTACAGTATCACACAATCGTAGCTTTTCAATCAGATACTTGTATACTGTGATCCCCTCCGTGAATTTCGATCGCTACGGTGACGCGTGACGTCCAGCCAAAAGTATCGAGAGTGATCTCTTGTCACTTTTAGCTGGGCGCGTAGCGAGCCGCGAGCGTGGATGGGATTCTGGAATCATGGCGAAAGCCCGGTGGGCTTGCCGGCCCGCTGTGCTGCTGAAGTCCGTCAAGCGAGCTGCTTGGGCTGGGTGGGCACCGAGCAGGCCAGCGAGCGCGAGGACCGAGCGAGCCCAAGGCTTCTCAGTGTTGCCCCCCGTTGGCCACGGTCGGCTTCCATATACGTCCAAACAAAATATTGCCACAACCCCGGTTCAGTACTTCCCGCTCCTCGTGTCGTCGTGATGTCCGACCCCATTAAATCACCACTACGTGCGATCATCGCTAATCTAGTCACTCCCGCCCACACTGAGCGTGCGCTTCCGTGCTTGGCCGAACTCGCTGACCATGCCTTCGCCGATCAGCAAGCTGGCCATGACCCAACCAACGCTCCTTCAGAGATCTGCACTAAAAATTGCCAGGCAAGGATACTATACTCTGTGGAAGACATGGTGAAACTCCCAATCAAAGTGATCTTGTACCAGGATGCACCTGCGGCGCGAATCCAGCGAGTGGTTGTCAACATGCAAACAGAGACAATACAACTTGTATGCGATGGCCATCCCAGTCTTTCCATAGAAATGCAGCAGATCGAGCGTGCTCGACAAGAGATCAAGCTATATCTACAGGAGTCGTTGAAGAGACTGGATGGTGTATGGAAATCACCATGGACACCTAAAAGTCGCCACTTC
This sequence comes from Leccinum sublutescens, assembly GCA_038091555.1. Taxonomy (NCBI): domain Eukaryota; kingdom Fungi; phylum Basidiomycota; class Agaricomycetes; order Boletales; family Boletaceae; genus Leccinum; species Leccinum sublutescens. The sequence continues at coordinate 9,598 of JBBPOR010001185.1, forward strand.
GCTTGGCAGGTGAGGTTGTGTATGTTTTCTTTTGAGTGACCTAACGGATCTGTGTCAGGACTTTTTGAAACGTCTCGAATCGAATGGTATTTCCTCCGCCCAGTCACAAGTCTGCACCGATCCCCCCTTATGTCCGTCATGCGAGGTGTTGACGACGCTGTGCACCTCGTGTTCCGCTGTCATGTGCTTGAGTTGGGATTGTCCCGCATCCCGGCTCATTCCATTCCAGTCGTGCTCCCGCGATACCTATATGGCTGTCTGTCTGCCTTGCTTGGTGCAGAACGCATGGGCCACCCCGCCTCCGAGTCTCGGTCAATGTCCCGAATGCAATCTCTGGTTCTGTTATCGCGAGCTGAAGTGGTGCCTGGGCCGACCCAAAGAGACCACGAACCACGGCAGGGTTCGAGAGCACCCACCCAAGCCTATCGCGTGTTCTTACTGTGATTTGGGTCAAGCCGTGTCAGAATGCTCCGATGCAGAATGTTGGTCGAGAGAAGGAAAAGTCAGAAGTCTAAGGATCTGTCAATCATGCTCCGCTGGAGGTGGGTTCTCGTGTGCGTGCGAAGGATGTTGGATCTGCGACAATTGCAAGGAGCCTCCGATTGCAGACTGGCTCAAGCAATGCCCACAATGCAAGCGGGTATATTGCGTCCAACCTTGGTGCTCGGATTACATCCGATTCTGCGTCGAGTGCGGTCGGACAACACTGTGCGACGACTGTGCGGAAGAAGACTGGAGCTCGTTTGCGGAGCTGGACGGGCCAAGGGTTCAGGTGGAGCTGGTGCGCGCATGTCGGACCGGTTCCTGCTCGAATATGTTTTGTGAGAAGTGCCTGGTGGGGCAGAGACAGTGCGCAGGATGCTGCCAGATTTATTGCACCCGGTGCCTGGACGAAGGCAGCTGGTGCAGGTCCTGCGACCGCAAATTTTGTGAGGAGTGCACGGAGTATCGCGATGGTTGTGGCAACAGGTATTGCGATTATTGCGGGTACTGCAGCAGTGACTCTGAGTACTGATGATATCGATTGCTTGCATGTGAACTATGTACTTGACTCGAGGATCCGCCACTTCGCCTGTTTCAGCGCACCCATCCGCAACGCCCTGCCTCGATTTCCCATTCCTGCGAATCATGTTCTCCCTTGGGTGCCTGTGCGAATATAATTGGATTTGCGACCAGTGCCGAAGCTTCCCGCCGCAATGCAAGCGTAGGGGACATCGGATTCTGTAACGAGTGTGGTCAGACGACATTGTGCAAATACTGCTTGGAGAAAAAGACTGAAGTTCGTTTTTCGTATGCGGGGCCTCTGAGACGCGACGTACCGTGCTAGCGAAGCTTGTCGCCGCGTGTTGGCATGATTTGTGGGGCGTTCAGCCTGGAAGAACCATTTACGACAATATGTGAAATGTAGCAACACGTTTTGCAGTTCATGCTTGCTGTACAAGCAGCACCTCACCTGCTTACCGTGCCAATTATGTGGCGCGTGGAAATACGGGTCAGACTGACCGCAGTGCCAATAGCTAGTGGGCACGTCTTCGCAGTTTTGGATGTTGACAATGCCCCAAAAACCAGCCAGGCGGAATCTAGTGTCGTCTTCGGGTTAACGAACGCCATTCAGTTCGTCCGAGGTGAACAGTACCAACGTGGTGTCGGACGCACATGCAGGATAGTTGACCGAACTTGGTGAGTTGCTCGCAAGCAACGCGTGTCTTGTTGTTGAAGACCATGAAGCCGTCCTGGTGAACCAGTTACAGTACATCGGCAACGTGTCGAATCAGCGATGGGGCATGTCTGGATTGTACCACTCCCTGCCAAGCGATCTTGATGCCCGACGGGTGCCACATAGAAATCAGCGCCGATGATGAGGGGGAAAGATAGTGCACATCGTGATGACCGTTTGGGGTGTGTATCCACGGTATGATCTTGCAACGCCACATACTTCCTGTGATGTCCCGAAGAATGTGATACGTCTGCTTGGATGGCCTGAGGTAGTCGTTTTTACAACCTTGGCAAACATGCGACAAACAAATTACCCATTCGGCGTCTGCCAAAGCATCCTCCCATAGTAGTCCCAATCTTGCCTTTATCTTGCTTCGATTACCGAAGAGATGAGCAATGCATTTTCGGCGGCGCCGTAGCGAAACCAAGCACTGTAAAACTGTTTGATCATCTCTAGTAGCCACGATGCTTCCCCTGCATTCGTAAAGTAGGTTTCCGGCAGCTAGCAAAATTACATAGGTGATAGAACATGATCGAGTGTACACCCCTTCCTACCTTCCTTCAACTCTTTCCTAGCTTCCATCGTTCCCAATCCATTTTGATCAAAAGAAGTGATCTTCCGTCCAACGTACTCCATCAGACTTTGCAAACTGCGGCTGTTTTGCTGCACAGGGCCATGAGACGGCGTTGGATACTCAGATCGAGGGTTGCTTTTCTGGAGTTTTGAATTCGTCGAGCAGCACTGCCATGCTTTTTGTATCTAAAAATATACATGACACGGTCGTCAATCTCCACATGCCACAGGTAGTCTAAGTAGGGGGAACGACACACTGAGGACGCGCAGGTCAATCGCAAACTGGTGATCTTGATGAGTAGCAACGAAGCACTCGTCTTTGACGTCGATAACAAAGTCCCCGTCGGGGTTATTGGTGTCGCCAGCAAAGCCAGATCGACCTTAGAGGACCCGGTTGCTTCCATCTGCTGCTTCGTGGGGGTTTTGCTTGACTTACCAGGGTCTTCCTCTCAGTCTCCGTGTTCACTGCTGCTCTCCATGCCAAAGAACTCGCCGTCTAAACTCGACTTGGTCTTCGCCGGAGCATCATGATCATCATGCTCTCCTGTCTTCCTGGCCTCTTCTTCTTTTCTTTTATACCTCTCTAGCGTGGTTTCGTCCGCTGGATCCCTCGTCCCGCTGAGGCGGGGTGTGAAGGTGACTTCCATGTCAACATCGCTGTCTTCCTCTCCCCCAGCCTTTTCCTACTTGTCGTTCAATAAAACGCGCTGCCACATCCTTCCTGCAGCTCGTCGTCGTTCCCGCTAAGGAGGAGCGTCCGTAGTTTGTCTCTTTCAGACTTTTTAGAGCTCTTGTCCGCATTCTTCGATTTACGCCCTCCAGGCTTCGAATCTGGTGCATCACCGCACTCGTCTTCGGAGCTCCCCTCGGAAGACAAGGACGCGATATAGGCACGAAAAATCCGCCTCTTCAACCTTTTTCTGCGATAGAGGGCGACGCAGGATATGGACCCGTTCTGGGTCGCCCTCAGGTGAGTCTTACTTTGGAGTGACGCAGGGCCTACCGCCGTGTCAGTTTCATCGCTAGGAAATAGTTTTGCCAGGAGTATGGGGACGCACGTCAGTGGTGAACTCGATCGCTCTATGAGGTGTGTTTGAGGGTTGTGTAACTTCATGATAATTAGCTCTAATTGGAAATGCGAAAACCACATACCGAGGTTCGTCCTCGAAAGTAATGTCATTCGGGACAAAGCTGAGATCGAACACGTTGGCAGATCGTTCTAGCTCAGTTCCTTCGAGTTCGCTGTTACTTAAACAGCAACCTGTACCGTGTCGCACATTCCACGATAGCATAGTAGTAGCTGTGCTTAACGTTCATCAGCCTGCTGTTCGCCGAGAAACAGGGTTGTGGCAGAGAACACACGGAATCGCGTACCTCATGCGTTCTAGTTGATACTTTCTCAGAGCATCTCGCTGTAATCAGCTTCGCTGCCTGTCTCGATGATCGTCTTCTCCGTGATCTCATCGTCTTCCAGCTTCATGTTTTCCTTCTTCTTGAAGCTGCCGCAGGCGGCCCTTCCTTCTCCCTCTTGGCCACCCGCTTCTTTCCAAATTGACAACACGGACGCTCAGTATCCATCCCTTGGTCGTGTTCACACTGCCCTCGTTGACAGAAGTTTTATCTCTGAGTAATGCGGCAGAGGAAGCGAGCCGTACCATGGGTTATAGGAGCAAGGAGAATATGATCTTGTACAAGCGCACGGTCCCAGTCGAGAGT
>JBBPOR010001186.1:0-13591 GCA_038091555.1 Leccinum sublutescens
CCGAGATCGTGTTGACGCCGCCGAGCGATCGACATACGCTCGTGTCCAAGTTTATCAGGATCGCGTTCGTACGTCTGGCGTTTGGCTTGTTCGTTTGGTCAAGAGTCGGTACTAATTGCTGGACGTCGTCGGCGGAAATCATACAGCTATAGCAACTTTCACGCGTTGGCTGCCGTGCTTGCGGGACTGCGCAACGAGTGGGTGCACAAGGCGATGAATCGACATTGGTGCCGAGTGGGTCCGTGGGAGATGCAAGTCTTTCAGTTGTCGCAATTTGTGACTGCGGACGACGGTTTTAAGGCGGTACATGAAGTTGTCTCGGCCATGGTGGACGTGAAGCCGATCGACGTGCGTTCGCACGCATCCACGATTCTGAGCAGCAATACCTCGGACTCACAGTCGTGGAGCAAGTCTACCGAGGGGAGCACGCCGTCTGCTGGCGTTCCCTTTATTGGTGAGTGACTGACTTGACGTCGTTGATGTCGTGCGTGTGCTCTGTGATTGACGGCGGGATGTTCGGTTCTCTAGGTATCTACCTCGCTCAGCTTTATCGATATAACAAGCTGCCCGATCTTATCAACCCTACGGCGCCTCATGAACCGGTGTCGATCGACCCGCCAGGGTTGAGCTTCGACTCGTTATGTCAGCCCGAAGTATTTGAAACTCTGACACCACTGCCTGCCTCGATGCAACTGAAGCTGCTGATCAATGTGCACAAGCAGCGGTTGATTGCGGGGGTAATCAAGGATCTGGTGGCTTGCCAGTACCTCGCGAGCCGTGTGCAATTTGCGATCGACAAGAAGCTGTTTCAGCGGTGTTTGCGGATCAGGGGGTTGGAGACGGAGACGTTGAGTCAAGTGCATAGGATGTATTGCGATCCGACGGCGCGGCCGCTTCCGTTTGTGGCGTTGTAGACAGTTTTTCTTTTTTGCTCTGGGGAGTCTTGTTGCGAGTGTGCTCTTGACTTGGTATTTTTTTTCTTTTTATGCTTTGATTCACATTGCTGTGCTGCCCTTTTCTTTATGTTCTCGTACAGTATATTTGCGTGTTTTTGGTGGAACTGATTCGGTTTTTGTCTTTCTCTTGTATTGTGGAATTTTCTTTCGTTGCTGTTGCTTTTCGCTTTCTTTGAAGACACATCTGAGTGATGTCTGTCATTGCCAATGGTAGACATGTCTTTGACATTGATAAAGTGTCGTCGTCACCCAACTTGTCGGTATAGAGTCTCTGACACGTTCAAGTTGTCGTCATTCGACTTCTGTTTATTCAAGCAGTGCTTCAATTGTACCTGTGAGCAAGGTATGGAAGAAGCCTCGGGGAGCTTCACTGCCTCTACCAGGGGCCAGCCCTGGGTTCTGTTCAGTTTGGTCTTTGACTCGGACTTCTTCACTAATTATTTAATGCTTGTAGTATCCTTCTGTGATTGACCCAAGTGCACCAAGTGGCAGGCTCTGGCTGGATGCAGCACATCAGAGAATATACAAAATGAATTAGAGGAAACATCCTTGAAGACATTATCAAGGATTGCTAGTATTATCGAGACACACACTCCAATGACTGAGCATCCCATCTTTTGTTCTAATGGTTGAACCAGCTCAAGGCTTCAATTTTGTTCATCTATATGTAGTTTGAGTCCTGCTGTGAGTACTTTTTTTTGTACCAAAGCCTTGTGCCAGTGGATGGATTGGAAGCAACACAAGCTCCAATAAAAAGACAACCTTACCTTGCTTGTGCAAGGTCTCCTGTGTGTACATTGCAGAGAGTTACAAACAAACCTTACATGGAAACAGATACAACATGACAAGTACATTTCTATAGAATCTTGGCTGTTTCAACTATTTTTTCTTTCATCTTAGTTTGTCATCTACTTCTTCAAAACAACTTGATGGTCTGACTTCTATACCTCATCATGTGGCTATGAATAGAAGATTATTAAATGAATAATCAAAGATATGCTTAACATACTGCCAATCCGATTCTGAAGAATGACATTTAAAACCATTTCTATCTTTTTTTTTTTGGATGCTTTGCCATACTGATCAAAAACACCTTTCATAGCTAATTTGACTTTGCTGGGTATGTTTGATGCCTTGTACTTTTGAGCAGCAGATAGAAGTGGTTCAGAATTCTTTTGATGGAAAAGATAGAAAGAATGCTCCAGGATGAGCAATGCATCTACAATAAAATAATACATTGTATGTTATTGTGTGTTTTTACAGAAAAAACTTGAAGACAAAAAAATATACCAGTCATATTTAGAAGGATCATCTGCCATGTACCCAGATTCCTCTATGATTTTCAATTGTATTTTATTACAGGATGAAATTAATGAGGAACATACCATATTTGTAGGCTTTAGCATGGAACATTGGTTGATGTGTACATTGGACTGAATAATAAAATGTGATAACCAAAAGAAAATACAATCAATTCACATACAGTTTCATTGTGGACAATCTGATAAGAAAACAAATTGAATTGAAATGTATCAACAAAAACCAGGAAGAGTGCATGAAATAAACTCACTGTCTATAAAATACAAAAGATGTGGTCAAAATTGAATTCATGCAATAAACACTTACAGTCTAAAATTGATATAAAATAATGTTATTTGATGATAGAGATATCAAATATTATCGTAATAGCAGTGAAGAGCTCACATCCTACATGCAATAAGATAATGTTTTAAGCACAATGAATGTGAGATGAGCATAATGTATAATGCCAAAAATAACATACAACAACTTACAGTCTAGAAATCATTGAGTAATGAGTAAACTGAAATTAAAAGAAACAATACCATCTATGAGGAATGCAAATGATTTATCATTACTATAATGTTTCACCATATTTCATTATATACCTTCTATAATCATTCAAAAATGAACAGTGAGAATGTTATCATAACTGCCCTGGCAAAACTTGACTCACAGTCTTTAATAAATGAAATACAACAAAATAAATATCAGGTATAATATCATATATTGTTTCAAAATAATAAAAAGCTTACCAACTAAACAAAGGAGAAAAGTGGATGGAAATGTGTATCAATTATTAATGGTGATCAATGAATGATATGATGAGCAACAAACATTCTATGAAAGAACGCAAACAAAAAAAATTGAACATGTTGAATTGTGACAAAACATGATGTCAAATGATCTATAACTCACAAGCTGTGAATTGAAAATAGAACAAACATGGTATCATGACAATTAATACTTTTGGAATGATTCTAGGATGCAAAACTCACAAACTGTCATTGCCAGAGAAGCATGGAGAATCAATGGACATGGCATCATCAGCATCACTACTCTCAGGCATAGTCCACATGGACAACTCACTGACTGTGATTTCCAGAGCAGAATGGAGAATGAATGGACATGGCATCATCAGCATCACCACTCTCAGGCATATTCTATCATGGACAACTCACATTCTATCATTTGCAGATCAAAATAGAGAATGAATGGAAATGGCACCATCAGCATTACCACTGTCAGGCACATTCCACATGAACAACTCACTGACTGTTATTTCCAGAGCAGAATGGACAATGAATGGACATGGCATCATCAGCATCACCACTGTCAAGGACATTTCACATGGACAACTCACTGACTGTCATTTCCAGAGAAGAATGGAGAATGAATGGGGGCATGGCATCATGATTCATCAGCATCACCACTCTCAGGCACATTCCACATGGACAACTCACTGACTGTCATTTCCAGAGCAGAATGGAGAATGAATGGACATGGCATCATCAGCATCACCACTCTCAGGCACATTCTACATGGACAACTCACTGACTGTCATTTCCAGAACAGAATGGAGAATGAATGGACAAATCATCAGCATCACCACTGTCAGGCACATTCCACCATGGACAACTTACCAACTGTCATTTCCATAGCAGAATGGAGAATAAATGGACATGGCATCATCACCATCACCACTCTCAGGCACATTCCATCATGGACCACTCACATCCTGTCATTGCCAGAGCAAAATGGTGAATGAATGGACATGGCATCATCAGCATCACCACTCTCATGCACATTCCATCATGGACCACTCACTGGCTGTCATTTCCACAGCAAAATGGAGAATAAATGGACATGGCATCATCAGCATCACCACTCTCAGGCACATTCCACTATGGATAACTCACTGGCTGTCATTTCCAGAGAAGAATGGAGAATAAATGGACATAGCATCATCAGCATCACAACTCTCAAGCACATTCCACTATGGACAACTCACATACTGTCATTTCCATAGCAGAATGGAGAATGAATGGATACCATGATATCAGCATCACCACTCTCAGACTCATTCCACCATGGTCAACTCACCCCCTGTCATTCCCAGAGCAGAATGGATGGAATCATCAGTATCACCACTCTCAGGCACATTGCATCATGGACCACTCACTGGCTGTCATTTCCAGAGCAGAATGGATGGCATCATCAGTATCACCACTCTCAGGCACATTCCATCATGGACCACTCACATCCTGACATTTCCAGAACAGAATGGAAAATGAATGGACATGGCATCATCAGCATCACCACTCTCAGGTACATTCCACTATGGGCAACTTACCAACTGTCATTTCCAGAACAGAATGGAGAATGAATGGACATGGCATCATCAGCATCACCACTGTCAGGCACATTCCACCATGGACAACTCACTGGCTGTCATTTCCAGAGCAGAATGGAGAATGATTGGACATGGCATCATCAGCATCACCACTCTCAGGCACATTCCATCATAGACCACTCACAAACTGTTATTTCAGGAGCAGAATGGATGGCATCATCAGCATCACCACTCTCAGGCACATTCCACTAGTATGGACAACTTACCAACTGTCATTTCCAGAGAAGAATGGAGAATGAATGGACATAGCATCATCAGCATCACCACTCTCAGGCACATTACACTATGGACAACTCACTGGCTGTCATTTCCAGAGCAGAATGGAGAATGAATGGACATGGCATCATCAGCATCACCACTTTCAGGCACATTCCATCATGAACCACTCACAAACTGTTATTTTTAGAGCAGAATGGAGAATGAATGGACATGGCATCATCAGCATCACCACTCTCAGGCAAATTCCACCAAGGACAACTTACTTTCTGTCATTTCCATAGCAGAGTGGAGAATGAATGGACATGGTGTCATCAGCATCACCACTCTCAGGCTCATTCCACCAAGAACAACTGACTTTCTGTAGTTTCCATAGTAGAAAGGAGAAACAATGGATATGGCATCATCAACATCAGCATTCTCAGGCACATTCCATCATGGAACACTCACATCCTGTCATTTCCAGAGCAGAATGAAGAATGAATGAACATGGCATCATCAGCATCACCACTCTCATGCACATTCCACCATGGACCACTCACAAACTGTTATGTCCAAAGCAGAATGGAGAATAAATGGACATGGCACATCAGCATCACCACTCTCAGGCACATTCCACATGGACAACTTACTGACTGTCATGTCCAATGCAGAATGGAGAATGAATGGACATGGCATCATCAGCATCACCACTCTCAGGCTCATTCCATCATGGACAACTTACCAACTTTCATTTCCAGAGCAAAATGAAGAATGAATGGACATGGCATCATCATCAGCATCACCACTCTCAGGCACATTCCACTGTGGAAAACTCACATACTATTGTTTCCAGAGCAGAATGGAGAATGAATGGACATGGCATCATCAGCATCACCACTTTCAGGCACATTCCACCATGGACAACTCACATACTGTCATTTCCAGACCAGAATAGAGAATGAATGGACATGGCATCATCAGCATCACCACCCTCAGGCACATGCCACCATGTGTAACTCACTCGCTGTCATTTCCAGAGCACAGTGGAGAATGAATGGACATAGCATCATCAGCATCACCAGTCTCAGGCATATTCCAGCATGCACAACTCACATTCTTTCATTCCATGAGTAGAATGGAGAATGAATGGATACCATGATATCAGCATCACCACTCTCAGACTCATTCCACCATGGTCAACTCACCCCCTGTCATTCCCAGAGCAGAATGGACAAACAATAGACATGGCATCATCAGCATGACTACTCTCAGGCATATCCCAGCATGCACAACTCACACTCTTTCATTCCATGAACAGAATGGAGAATGAATTGACATGGCATCATCAGCATCACCACTCTCAGTCTCATTCCATCATGGACAACTCACATACTATCATTTCATTTCCACAGCAGAATAAATGATATAAGTCTGAAATCAGTTTGTCATATTTGCTGCAATAACTCACTTTCTACATTTTCCAAAATGATCATAATTAGCATATATTCAATATGTATACATCAGATAATTCATATGAAATCCATCTCACCCAAAAGTGTGGAAACCATCTTGCCAGCTTTTCAGGATCCATGATATCCATGCTATGCACAGGAAGTGCAGATTGATGTAACATGTCTATGTCAGTTATGGCACTTTTTATGTTATTGCATTAGCCTTTTCCAAATATTCAAATTTTGGCTGTACTCACTCTCATACTGCATATTTGATACACAGTGCCATGCTTGTTTCCTGTGCAGTAACAAATAGCATTTGCAGAGTCTCCTCATTCAAAGCTCCTGCAGTCTTTTCTAGCAGTATCTCACATCCCTCATTTGAGTTATGCATTCCTTGTATTTATACACACTTTATGAGCTCAATCATTTGTCAGAAAATAGAATGGATACCTCCAATCTGAACACTATATTTTGGTGCATGCTTCAATAGAGAGAGACGACCCCATACATCAGCATTCTCAAAAATTCCATCAATGAGCCCATGTGACTTTGCCAACTTCAGCTCCCATGGCAGCTTTCGTTCATCATTAGATAGTTTGCCTATTGCAGATGCCAATAATGCATCAAACTTGGTGAACAACACGATAACAGGTACTGGACATGCTGTGAGCTATAAAAAAAAAGCTTGCTAAAATGAACTGACCATTTCGTGTATCACAGTCATCAAAAAACATTTCCTCAGAGCGTTGGATTGCCCGATCCAATTTATCCATTGGGATGCAGTACCTATACAGAGTAACGATTGGTCAATGAATACTTCCCGCAATGCTCGAGCTCTTACCAGATGGCATGAATCCGTTTCTTGAGAGATGTTGTGTTTGCACGATCAACAATGAACTCCTTCAGTTGCCGAAATTCCTTCGCAGAACCAGCTTCGAAGCCCCGCGAGTCATGGAAGACAAATTTGTCATTGCTCCGGAAAATCAGTTCATTCTCGATGTTGTGTATTCCGCGCTAGCATGTATTGGTAGATATGCGCCTCATGTCCGAGTCCAGTATGTAGTGATACTCACCCCACTGGATCCCTCGATCTGGGTCGGATCGATCTAGTCATGGCACGGTTTGGTAAACCACTCATATGTATCAAACCAGGTACGCACCTTGTTGCCTTCTCCATCAAAGACCTCCGGATTTTCAGCACTGTTACAGATCGCGCGGAGAATAGTCGTCTTGCCAGCGTTCGCCCGCCCAATGATAAGGATCCTGAAGCGGCCAAATTTCTCTCGGATGTTTTCAAAACCGCCTGTCTCGGTTGTCTCCATGTCTGGATTGCGAGTGTGAAAGTATTTATTGTTGAAGAAATTGTGGAAACGTAGAGTTGAAGCAGTAGTCACCGAGGGAGGAAGTGGAAGTTCAATCGATCCCAATCTACTTCCGACACCCGCTTCCGGCAGTGGGTCAGGAGGACTCCGAGTCGGAGATCATTTATTCCATAGCCCAGGCTTCTTCCGAAGGTCTGGAGCATGGCTTTTTTACCTGTTCCCAACTAAACGGTCAGTTCTGGTCAAGGCATTCCATGTACTCATGGATCGTGCTGCCATTGGCCGAGACGCCAAAAAGCAGATAAACCCTAGTAACGAATTAGAGTCGTGCTATACTACTCAGGGTTGCCCACGCAAGATACTCAGTCGTTTGAGACGCTTCGAAGTCGGCATGCGCGAAACGAGCACAAATTCATTTAAATAACACGATCTAACGATCAATACTACGAATAGACAGATGAAGAAAAAGATGGCAGCACTGACAAGGACGAAGTCGGAGGCGAAAGTGGGCACGACGATGTGAAGCGGACTGGAGAATCGGGAGATGAACGACACGGATGAAATCGGAGGCGAAAGTAGGAATAGCGAGGAAGACGAGAAGGCTGAAAAACGAAACAGAGGGAGTGTGGCGTGACACGACGAGTCGAGCGCAGTGCTCAGGGAGAGCAAGGGGATAGGTGACGACAAGACGGGGTGTGGAGGGGAGTGCGTCCGTTTGGACGGGCAGGAGGGGTGAGAGCAAGCGAGGGGTCGGACGAGGATAAATGAGGACGAGGACGGGCGAGGACAAGAGCGAGCGAGGATGTGCGTTCGTGCATGCTCGTCGCAGCAAGGGAAACGGTGAGGATAATACCTCCGGGCAGGAGAGGAAGTGCGTGCACATGCACATCCGTGCAGACACTCAGGAGATGCAAGATGCGAGAGAAAACGAGCGAGACGGTGACTTGCTGGACCCGTTCTGCCGCCGCCTTCGATGCGGCGAGGAAGACGACGACGGAGCGAGATAGGGAGGGCGACTGCTACTCTGATGTCTCTGTACCCTTACACATTCCTTACTTACCTGTACCTGTATAGTCCAACTCTCCTCATACAGAGTCTGACCCTTGTCTGCTGCGACAGGAGCGTTTGCCAGAAGGAAGCAAAACTAATTGATGGTCAGTTCAGCACTGTGGCAGCACATACTCGTAGATGGAGACCATCGTGAGCGGCCCATCAACGTTCAAGGTTCAACACTGGCAAGTGAAAGACGGAAAGGGGGACACTGATGTGACCGCAGTGAGCGTTGGTGTCGGAAAGCGGAATGACAAATATGTTGTGCGCGATCCGAGCTTTCCAAACTTTGGCGGACGTGAAGATAATTGCAACTTGCAAGCGGATCAACTGGGCCAGCCCTTGAGAGCTTAAGACACAACTAGTCTCGTCGCCACTGCCAGGTATCGCCAGTCTTTCCGGGTCAACGACGGCCACGACGCTCACCTTCGATGCAGCTCTATGCCTTGTCTCGCAACGGCAAAATCAACTCACTTCATGTATCCATGGAGAGAACGCTTTCCACGAGTAGGCTCGAGCCTCGTTCATACTAATCCGAGTTGCATCCCTCTGTGGCAAGCAATACCACATTTATCGCAACGTCTGGTGGTTCCTTGGACACTCTCTGGGACACTCTGAAGGACTTGGCCTACGTCGAGTCCATTGTTCTATCAGCATTGATCGGTCATGGAAGCGACACGATCATCCTTAGAAACCCACTGAAGGTGTACCCGAAGCTACAATTCATGTGGGGACGGACGTTGCAGAGTGAACCCCGCCGCAAGAAGGCTCAAATGCGTATGTCTTTTCCATACGCACGTTTTCTTGATATTCACCTCCGCTAGATACCAAAGCCACTTGCCTCGAGGAAAGCCGTCTGGGAACTCCGGCACGAACCCGTCACACGAAGCCAATCAGAAGGAGGATGTTCTCAACAAACAATCATAAGGTCCTTCGCGACACCATTCGCGAACGGGACGAAAGCTCAGGTGTGTTTAATCAAATCTCCGTCCGCCCCCTGATATAAATCCTCATAGACAGAAAGATTACACGTCTCAAAGGACCGTCGAAGTGAACTTGCCGCGTCGTGCATGTAGCTCTTCGAATCTCGGCAGACAGCCACGGAGATGGACAACCTTCTCCGTGCGCATGAGCAGAGACATCATTGCGAAATCCTGCACACCGCTGGCCGCACATTCGACGCTCCCTTACCCTAGTACCATGGGTGAGGAAGCGAGAGCCAACCAGTTGATCATGGACTGGCTCGCTGGTATGTTTCCGTGTCGTGCGACAAAAGGAAGAAACCGATTACTATTGCCAGAGTTTACGAACTGATGTGTATCTTAACTGGAAGAAATCGGTGACGACGCATCGGGCCGGTCAGGCCCGTCCTCTGGTCGTTGTATTCAAAGAACAGATCGTCTTCCTTGGTATCCTTGTCTCCGCATACGACGCATATGCCAATACACTGGGTTGGATCCTTGCGTACTTGGTTGGACGGCAGGCGGAGCACGTTGGGGGGGCTAGTGAGGTCAAGCGCATCCAAAGACAGAAAGCGACGCTCGCAAGAAAAAAAATGTACGCGACGATCATTCCTAGTTGTACTAGCATTTTCGCAGGATAGATACAGATCAATGACTCAAATTCCTAAGCATCGATTTCGTTCATGCCGGAACTACAAATACCAAAAGACCTAGCGGGAACGCCCAAAGATAGCTCGGAATCCAACAACCTCTGACGCGAACCGAGGCGACAGTTCCATTCTCTGCCGTTCTCCAATCAAAGCAGACTAGAGCGGGCGGTGAGCGATCAGGAGGAAGCAGAGGCGTTGGACAGACGATCCACACACCTTGAATACAAAATGCGTAGCGACCCTCGTGACCGAGACTCCGAGAACGATCAACGTGCATCTGCACACGCACAAGAACGCATACAATCTGACGGCGGTAAATGGTTACTGGGAACCACGAACCAATAAGGCGCTGCGGAATCTCCTACCTATCCTGTAGCCACGACTCCAAACAACTAGACGGCACGTCTAACAGCATACAATGCCCCTTGCGCAATCGCCAACGGAGCGAGCTTGGGCAAGTCGTCTGAAGAAAAACGAACACGTCATCAGGAGCATGTAGGCAGTGATTTAGACGTGTGGCCTCACTGCTATTTACGAGGTTGAGTTACTTGAAAGACGAGACCTAGAGATCGTTGATCAATAAATCTAGACCGATTACTAATATCCATGACTTGCAGTCCTGGAATAGACGAAAAAATTAGATTTTGAGCATGGGGATGCTGAGATATGGTGATGACGATGAGCAGTCAGTCAGTGATGGTCGATCATTTATCCCGGCCGGCGATACAGTTTACTGTTGGCGGAGCCTCTTCGCTTTGCATAATGCATCGCTGATAAATACCTACCTCGAGGGTAGGCAGTTGACGCTATGCCAGCTTTCCATTCCGGATCAGGAAGCGCAAAGCACTACTATCTCCGTCGTTTTCCATGTTCCCGTACTTGCGCTCAGTACATCCCAGTTACTATCTTGGCATGTATGTACCTACCACTCTCTGAATGCATAGACCCTTGTTCCCTCTCCCGCTGAGGCGGAGGGGGCGCTTCTGATCGCACTGGTACCGCTCGGTTGGTCTATGGGAGACTGAAACGGTGTGGGATCTAATGATCGTGTTCAATATTTTTGACTGGTGGGTGGATCGTAAGTACTTTGGCACCGGCTTTGAGGATCTCATACTTGTACATACCTAGAACCGATGCGGACTGAAAGTAGGAGGCAAGCGCGCGTGCAGGATCCTTCTTTCCACCGCGCAGCGCTGATCGCTGGTAGCCCAGTATAAGAATCGGCGCTCGCATAGTAGCAGAACAGGAGCGGTGAGCGTGTCGACAAGACATTCGATTGACAACATTAAATATTTGAAGGCTAGTTTGACGTCCTCTGGTCATGCTGGAGCGATATCTATCAAAGGTGATGAAAATGAAGCCATTGAAAGCGGAATATTGATGTGATCCAGAACTTACAAGCGACGACACTGATGGACTCCCGATCCGACTCGATCTTTCTGATTATGTATATTCGGTTGCATTTTTCGCGGGTAGGAAGCAGTCCGTGAGCGGTGGCAGCAAACGGAATATCCGACGATGGCGAGCGGGGGATGGCATGGAGGTAGGGAAGCCGGTGGACGTTGGAAGCTTCGTAGACGATCTGACGAGATGGCAAGTGGGTCGTGGCTGGGACGAGGATTGCTGTGGAATTCAACGAACCTTGACAAACGGGATCAAAGCACGCGACAACTTGGGCGGTGATTGCGATGGACGTTTCAACCCACTGGCACTGGGGACAATTTCACACGGTCCAAACTACTACTCGGGCGACTTCAAAAACTCTCTTTGGAGTGTCCGTTCGGATCTAGTACGACAGCCTCCTCACAGACTTTCTATGACATATTGCAACGCGCGTGAGTATTTTACTTCATTTTTCTCTTCTTTGCCACGCCAGACCTGATCAAACCGCTCTTTTTTCGCTCATGCTATTTCGGATTGCTAAACCGTGGTGTCATCTTGTCTTGCCAGCAGACGGAAGTTGTTTTGTCGAGACGGGCCTGCTGCACGAGAGCATATGACCAGCCTGGGCGTCGGTAAAGACGTCCGCTTGCCCTATGCAATCACCGCCTTCGTCAACCAACACGGAAAGTCAGTGTATCGCGTCGGGTCAGTCCCTGAATTTGTTGTCCTGCTTTCAGGCAAAAATAACCCTTGACAAAGTAAACTAGACACCAAGATGCAATCGCGCCGGGTGCAGAAGCTGAATCCAAAGCTCAAAAGGTCTCCACTTCCATCGATATCTCCCAGACATACGGCCGCACGCTAATCTCCAAACGCTGATGTCACACCCGATTTCGATCATTCGTGCTCGGCATCACCGCCGCCTCGTCTCGCGGTCTCTCCCTTTGCCGACGACTCTGACATCTCACTGGATCCTGCACTCCCAGAGACGAGCATGCACTCGCGGTACTCCCCCGAAGCGTTTGATGTGCTACAGACCTATCGTGGTCTTCCGCTCTAGGACCGTTTTCTCCCTAGCTCTGTGGGAGACGACGATCAAGACTACGCGCGGATGGCAGCGCGGGGGGACGACCCTCGGTTTGTCCTGTGGGGACAGACGCATCTGACTTCCGACGCAGACACGGACGAACTCTCTCTTTCTCAAGGCAGTCATCCTGGCCTATCCTCTCCAACCTGTTCTCGCTGTGGTAAACCATCGGTCGATATCCCTAGCTTGCGTGTCTCCACAGACAACCCGAATGCCGACACCAACAATTGTCGTGTTCTTCTAGCTGCCACCATCGAACGGTGGATCGCCCAGCCGACTGCGGATTTCAATTACGACGAACTTCTCAACTTTGTTCTTCAACTAATACATCTCTGCCGTCGACCTGTGCCATTTACTTGTTTGTCGATTCCATATTTGAGTGGGCATGCGAACAAGCTGGATAATCTGGCGAGGAAGATCGTGAGGGTTCGGACGTTCGTCGCCATTAGGTATTGGTTGTTGACGTTCTGTGCCATGGGCTTTCCGATCGAGAGCTGAGGCTCCCGCTGGCAAGTTAGTTGAACGCGTTGGTCAAGGATCCAGTGTTGAAGCGACACCAGGACGGGTGAGTTGGTCCTCTAGGCAAGGATGCCTCGTGTCAGTCACGATAATCGATGATGTGCTGAAATCTTGCGGTTTCGCAGGGCATCGTGCGCAAGCTTGTCAAGGTCGTCAAGGACTGTAAAGAAGCGTATCGCTATGGCACATCTTCTGCACGCCAGAGCATCTCGACCAAGCCGCGACCGACGCACGTCCTTGGGGGGAGAAATTTGCAGAGGCGATTCCAAGGACCTCGACTTTGCGCCCGAGCAGCGCG
>JBBPOR010001187.1:0-13590 GCA_038091555.1 Leccinum sublutescens
TCGACGTCTACCACTCTAGAACTCCTCCCCATCGCCGCACTGTCGCTCTTGCTTGACCCATGAACTCCTCCCCGCTGCCCATCC
Source organism: Leccinum sublutescens (assembly GCA_038091555.1). Lineage (NCBI taxonomy): Eukaryota > Fungi > Basidiomycota > Agaricomycetes > Boletales > Boletaceae > Leccinum > Leccinum sublutescens. The sequence continues at coordinate 85 of JBBPOR010001187.1, forward strand.
CGGGCCCGATCCCCCCCCCCTTGAGATATGCACCTCAAACTCGCTCTCAGGATCGTAAGTTCCGTCTCGGTTTGTTCTCGATATCAATACTTACTTCTTATGCAAGCTACATTGAGAAGCTTGGACGCCACCTCGATTGCTACGCACCACAAGATCAGCACCACCGTTTACACCTCCCCGAACATGTCGTTCGTCCCAGAACCCCACAATGGCGAAGAAGATTTATGCGCTCGAGCGGACGGACGTTTCGGTCCCGCGGACTGCTTCCAGTGGCCGCAGACGTACTGTGAGGAATATCATTATGCTTGTTGTGTTCGCCGCAAGGAACACTACCCGGCGCCTGACCCTCTGTCATGGGCATGGTATCGCCCCACGCTGGAAGACTTCGAACCACTTCCCCATGCCGCCTTTCAGGTCGGCAAGCTGAAGCAAGCAAAAGCGGTCGGCGTCGCCTCCTTGTGTCAGATTGCGTCTGACCGCCACAAGGAATGGAAGGATACTCGTGGTGACAAGCAAGACATCGCGAGTAGGATGATCAAGTCCTTGGAGCATGATACCATGTTGCTGTTGAACCATGATCCCCTTACGTTTCGCGACATCATCGTTTTCGTTGCTCAAGCCCAGCGGAATTTTCTGGACATTTCAGCGTTCCTCGACTTCGTCCTCTACGTCAAACCTCATATCGCCTACCCTTCTGGCCCCCCAATTGCTGTCAGGTCCCACTGGATGGGTTGTTTTACGCAAGATACAAAAGTATGCGATGATCTCTTTCACGCGGGTGTGCCAGTATGGCTGGTCCGCTCCTGCGACACAATCACCCCTGATACCATCATCAAGAAGCACGTCAAGTTCTCCTTCCCCGACAACATCATTTGCAGCGTGTACTTTGAAGGTGGCAAGCCAGCGCGTCCTTTCGACAGCCTCTATCGCGGGCCAGGAGGTTTCAACCGTCATTTCCACACTCGACGTAGCTACGCAGGTTCTGCGATTCCCGCGATTCCCGCGTCTGATCCATCTGCTCCCCAACGTTCCTCACAACTTGAAGTGGGAAAAGCGGCTACTGTAGCTCAGTCCAAGAGAGCAGAGAAAAAGAACGCCGCTCGACCCAAGTCAGGTATGTGATGTCTCCTGGCATTATCTGTAGGCTAACTCGCTGTGAAACTCCACAGGTCGTGACAAGTGGGTAGAGCTGCGCGTACCCGAGATGCCGCTATCTTTCCATCTCTGGGAAAATGCAATGAAACGCGTGGACAAAGATCCGTCCAGGGTCAAGAAGGGCTTTGTGGATCCAGGATGTCGCGTCCCAGAACCAGCCCTACTCCTCTCACCACAGACCCCTGAGCGTCGCCAGCGCTTTATGACCAACTGGCTTGCAATCCGTCCCTTGTGGATCAGTCGGCTCGATCACGATCCCCCCGCCCGATTCCCTTCTCCCCAAGAGTGGCGGGAAATTCTCCACGGCGTGCCCTCTAGGGAAGAGCTTGAAGCTGCGGTCCCAAACCCCAAGGCTCGTAATTCTGCGAAAGGCCGTAAGCTTACCGTGTTGGAATTATTTGGTGATTCGGTTGCTGCCATGACGCAAGGGTCCACTTTCGCTCCGACGGAACATGTGCAATGGCGCAGGAACTGTATTCCAATCGCATCGCTAACCAACCCGCCTCCCCGCCTCATCAAGGCTATCTTGTGGGAGATGTACGAGATCGGTTGGCGAAGCGAATTGTGTGCCCTCGACCAAGCCCTCAATCCTCGCCTGTGGGCTGAACATCGCACAGAACGACTTAGCTTCTTGTATAATCTTTTCCCTGGAAGTTCGGGTCTTGTGCTGTGGTCGGAGCCCCTGCCTTCCAGTGCTGGTGATCTCGGGTTGACAGACAGTTTTCCTGACAATGAACGTGTTCTCCGTTCATTTTGTCTCCTGCTCTCCACTTGGCCTGATGCGCATCCGTCGTTTTCATGTATCGATTTCAATCAAGGACCAAAGGACACGCAAGCCTACGACATCATGTCTAAGGCATGCCTTTTTTATATACAAACTTTCTTCGATCTTTTTGGCCGTCCCCCTCTATTTCCCCATCATTTTCCATTGGAATACCATACGCTGTAGGTTACCATAGGTTATGATGTAACGTTTTCCTTCACCATCCGTGTATGATCAGTCCTTGTTTCCGACCATTGTACGAGAATCCCTCTCTTTTGAGATTTTTTGCTCCAACTTGAAGGTGTGTCCACATGTAACTGTTAACCACTTATCTCTCGGATGTTGCCCACAGCAGAACGTTCGGTGAGTGCTTACGCTTATGATTCCCGCGTGTTTTCATCATTTTCATTGACATCATCATAGATGACGCTCTGACTTTGCACCCCTCATTTTCTGAACGTTTTCGTTGATGTAGAACGTGCGGTGAGTGCTTACCCTTCCGATTCCAACGTGTTTTTATCATTTTCATTGACATCATCATAGATGACGCTCACTTTGCACCCCTCATTTTCTGTACGTTTTCATTGACCTAGAACGTGCGGTGAGTGCTTACCCTTCGGATTTCAACGTGTTTTCATCATTTTCATTGACGTCATCATACTTTGCGCTCCGACTTTGCGTCCCTCATTTTCTCAACGTTTCCATTGATCTCGAGGCGTTGGTCTCAGCCCCCACTCGGAAACATTTATAAACACTCAAACACACTCTGGGCCAGTCTCAAGCTCACTGCCCAGTTCGCGCTTGGACTTTTCGTATCTCTGTCGTCATTCTAGTGCGCAGCTTACCATTCATGGCCCCTAATTTTCAGTGCCACCCAGATTGTCCCCGTACATTCACATCCCGGACATCAGGGGAACAGTGAGATTTTGACCAATGTTTACCTACAATTACCTTATCCATCATCTACCTCCTAATGTATCATTATGATGATCCAATGGATCAGGTCAGATATGGCTGGAGATATCAGACACTGATGATCAAAATTGTTGTATGATGCTGAATATGATCTTGGAGGCTCATTTGTTGAAATCTCGACTGTCCTGATCACTTTTGACAGGCTTGCTTCATATGTCATGCTCTCAAGCAGTGCACCAATTGAGAAGACCACTCATCCTGATAGCACTTGACAATACTTGCATGACTTCTCCTATAAGATTTTCTTTTGTAGTATTTGACATTGCTATGTGCCTAGTAATGTGACTCAATTAGGGAAACGAAGACAACTGCTTGCATTCTCCCTACCGTGCTCTCTTACTGATAACAACCAGCCTCCTGACCAACCTGATCATATTTAGCATATTTACTCCCCTTGCTGTGCATCCAAGCAGCACACTGATGGAACAGATCACTCGTCCCGAGGCCACCCAACAATGCTTGTAATAGTTTCCCTCAGTGGTAACTAACAACATTTTGATTCTGTTTGTCATATTTATCATCGTTATGCATCTTGATGGATGAATCTACTTCAGAGGGTTGATCTGATGCTGACATGATGTTGTTGACTTGTCATGCGCTATCTTGCTGATACAACCGATGTCAAATGGCGTCCCGACCATTCTGACCACGTTCAGCATATTTACTTGTCTTGCCGTGCTCCCAAACAATGCGTTGATGGAGCAAACCACTCGTTTCGAGGCTGCCTGACAGTGCTTACAAGAATTCCCTCAACGGTAATTCACAACTTTCCAATTCCACTTGCCATATTTACCATTGCCATATATCTGGCCAGATGCAGATAGCCTATGAATCCTGCAGGGTAACTCTACTTGATGAGGTAGACCTGACGCTGGTATGATGTTATTTGAGATAAGGTATGTTGTACTTATATCCTCTTGTCGTGCGCTATCTTACTGATACAATCGACTTGCCAATCAGCCTCCAGACTGACCTGATCATGTTCAACACATTTACTCGCCTCATCGTGCTTCCAAGCAATGTGATGATGAGCAGACCACTCGTTCCGAGCTTGCCGACAAGGCTTGCAAGAGTTCCCTCAACAGTAATTCACTACTTTTCGATTCCATTTGTCATATTTACCATTGCCATATATCTGGCCAGATGCCGACAGACTACGGATCTTGCAGGGTAACTCTACTCGATAATGTAGACCGGACGCTTAGCGTGATGTTGTTCGAGACAAGGTATGTTGTACTTGTATCCTCTCGTCGTGCGCCATCTTACTGATGCCAACTGACTCGCTAATCAGCCTCCCGACTGTCCTGATCATGTTTAACATATTTAACTCTACTCGATAAGGTAGACCGGACGCTAGCGTGATGTTGTTCGAGACAAGGTATGTTGTACTTGTATCCGCTCGTCGTGCGCCATCTTACTGATGCAACTGACTCGCTAATCAGCCTCCCGACTGTCCTGATCATGTTTAGCATATTTACTCGCATTGCCATGCTTCCAAGCAATGCGCTGATGGAGCAGACCACTCGTCTCGAGGCTGCCCGACAATGGTTGTAAGTGTTCCCTCAGCGGTAATTCACAACATATCGATTCTGTTTATCATATTTACCATCGCTATATACCCGACCAGACGCTGACGGACTATACCTCTTGCAGGATTACTCTACTTGATAAATTAGATCTGACGCTGGCGTGATGAGGTTCGAGACAAGGTATGTCGTGACTCTTGCTGACAACACCGACAACGACGAACCTGCAGCCATTCAATTACTACTTCAGTATTGCTGGAATACACAGAAATTCACGCTTGCTTCACCATACGACAAATACTTCATAACGTATATTAAAATAAAGTCATAACGTACTAGAGGAATTGGAATTATCTATTATCGCTCGAAACCAGCGTGCTCCGTACCCGCGAGTCTTCTGCTCTTCCAAACTTCACCTACGTTGCGAGACGTCCTAAGCATCATCCGCGGCAATGATGGCCGCCTCCCTCTCCCTATACTCTGCCCGCTTTTGGCGGATTCTTGCAAGCGCACTGTTCTTGGACGGAAGCCGCTCAATATCGGAGTAGAGTGGAAATATCTGGCTGGAATTCATTCTGGTTACCACCGTGTAGTCTGGCATCAAAGAAGACTAAACCTAGTACCGGTTCCACCACGTCAGCAACTGATCGACCTCATCTTTTTCATCGCGGTCATCCAGCAGGTCAAGAATCGTGTTGTAAAATCGTTCTGAATCTGTCACGTGGTCAGTGCGAGAAAACACTTGAGCGGACGTCAGTGCAAAACGGGCCTTGAATCAAAGTGTTCACAAAGATGTGATGGATTAATTCAGAGTACATACCTGAGTTGACACATAAGCAAGGGAAGCCTTTGTGACAGATCGCATACCGTGAATGCGGGCGTTTCCAGACCGGGTCGCCTTGGGTTCTTGGTCCACAGAGCTTGGGGAAGTAAATATATGCTTATACGCCTGACCACCAAGATTAGTCGTGCAATACTAAAAGACTCGAAGACCCACGGAAACTAGGAGCCCACTCCGGAGGAGTCCATTCCAGGGGTCCTCTGCATCATACGTATAATTTGCGTAAAGGAACACGGGCCATTGATCCCCGGCGACTTGAATTTGACCACTGACAAGTTTTGTCTTCGTCCTATACCAAATGGTTAGCTATGAGACTAGTGAGACGATGCGAAAATCACTCGGTGTTGGCCCAATCAAGCCCGGCAGGACATAATAGCGCACCGGTACGTTCATGATTAAAACCGCGACCAGCCTTGACGTTGCGGGGGATGTGGGGGTTCAGTGATTGACCCTTTGGGGTGATCCAGTCGATTACGGCGCTCTTCATTCCCTTGGTGTCGTCGGCCCTCGCACCGTTTGCACCCTTTTGAACCTGCCAGTGAAAACGTCATTAAGTCCTGATATAATGAAAATGATGCAGCTTACCAGGTCTGCGAAGTGTATGACTTCTTCATTCGACGCCGTCATCAACCTGGCTTCGAACCCAGGAATCATTCGCAACAGCTCCTTAAATACCGCGTACTCTTTCCTTTCCCTGATAGCAAATCAGTAAGAGATTAATCCTTTGACGGAGTATTACATACGCTGCTGTGGGTAGATCCGAAAGTTCGGCCTCTTGATCAGCCATGACTTGCAGACCGTTAGTGATCAACGTCTGGACGTTGCAGAATGCATGAACTGCCCTCCCGAAATGGCGGCCATGGTGGACTAGTGGATCCTGCGTGGTCCTGCAGGTCGCAGACGGCGGTCAGTAGTGATCACACTCATGGGGGATCTTACGGACGGCTTTTTCCTGGGCCCCAACTGTAATGCAGTCGGGGGCCCTCGTTTGTGGCCAGCGGATGCGGCAGACGTAGTGGGCTCACTATCAGAGTTGCCAGACATCAGCAAGAGAAGAAGTCGAGAAGAGAAGAGAAGAGAAGAGAAAACAAGAGAAGAGAAGAGATGCTGCTGAGGGATGAAGATTACCGCCTTATATATGAACGAGGTCCCATAAAAGAAATCGAGAAAATAAGTTTCCGTCTGTGCATTATAATAATTCGACTTACCCGACCGCGAGTGTACAACTCCACGTAGTTGAGAAAATAAGTTTCCGTCTGCATTATAATTCGATTACCCGACCACGAGCGGACAATCCCACGTGCTAGTTCGTAGAATACCCGGTCGGGAATGCACTGCTCGGTACTCGCCCGATCGGGTAGATCCTAACAAATCCCTGACTTGTCACATATCTCGAAGAATATTAGTTATATATTTGTATGTCAGACCAGCAGAATACTTAGAAGCCAACGACTTCACCTTTCAGATATTTCTGTAATCACTCCCAATTCGCGTCAATTCAAATGGATTCCAGCGCTGTGAATTATTACAGTACGTTTCGCTCACATGAGTCCGCGAATAGAGATGAATTAACATTAATGCGCACTTACTCGATGAAGCGATCCCTTTAGTCGTTGTATCTACCGCAGGTAGCGGTTCACAGCCAAGCCGTGTAGAGATCAGTGAGTGACTTGACTGCTGATTTGCCTATCTTCATCACCTCACGGTACTGTGCCCAGCTGAAAAGCCAGTTTCCAATGAGAAACGTGGACGACCTGACGAGAACGAAGAGGTTCTCTCCAGGAGAAAGACGCACCGGTGGGATGAAGGGACGAACAGCAGCTTTGATGGACCCGGAAACAGCGCTAGCCGCAAAGAGAGCAGTAGCGTTGACACCGTTTCGCAACAACCGATGACCAAGATCATGGAGTTGAGGGCCGTCATCGGAATGTTTTCAGCGGATACTCCAGTACAATTGGGTATCCTTGATAAGACAGCAGCACGAGGGGATGGTTGCAGGATCTGCTGTCGCTGCACCAGATGACTTCTTCCCGTGCTTTCTGAAAAAGGTTTATTAGCTTTTCTTTTGTTACTTGCAACTGTTATGCTACCGTCCAATACCATGCTCCTTTCGTCTGTTCCCACCCATTACACCATCCTTCTACTGGATTCCTACTCATCATCTACACCGCTGTGGCCATCGTTCTGGTCTAATCGCACTCGAGGCATTTTGGCCTCTCCTGTCCGAATGACCTTTCGCCTGGTTTTCGAACTGGCGAGTCTGTTCCATTGAGGTGCCTCTGATCGTTTGCAGTGCGTTTCTGATCACTGTGAACATTGTATGGTATACGCACTTTTGCTGCGCAGCTCGCTCGGTTCGTTCTGGGTCATCGGAGGTGATTGCGAGCGAGGGTGAGTAGGACCATTGAATGATTTTGGAATACCGAGTAAGTAACGACAGCGGCGCACTATTTTATGACTACGCACGCACTATGTTTTGTTGTTTGTTAACTTTGTCAAAGTAAAGGGAAAAAATACTCACCTAGTACAATTTGGGTGAGATAGTACCAAGATGCGGCGTGCATCTTGCAGTGCCATTGTGTTCAAGTTGTTACTCACGCCAGTACGCTTCGAGTCACTAACACTGCTGTCATATTCACTTTGCCGGGGTAGAATACAAATCCAGAGAACATTGAGATACGGGCTGAACACTGGTGAGACCAACCAGTGAGCCGGTGGAAAGAAACACGAGACTACAACTAAAATGGCATGTTGTGACAAGAATACAAGGAAAGTCAAATAATGCAAAGAAAAACTCCCACTCCAAGTCCGCCGCCATCTGTGATACTAAATGATCAATACCATCATGCAAAATCCCGTGCATCACATTTGAATATACGCACTCATCAAGAGCCTTTCTTCTCATCCAACGTGACGTTAGAAATTTTGGACATGAAGGTGCCTTCAGCATTATCTTTGATCACGACATCATAATAGCGGCCACGATAGAGAGCAATTGTATCCCACGCCAGATGTTGGGAAGCTTCTTGTTCCACATCTTCGATGATCTTTTGCATCTCCAGAAGGTCTTGAACGAGCTGCTTCTTCTTCTTAAGAGCTGCATACCACAGCTTGAGCCTCTGCTGTCGGGGAGTAAGAACTTTCGATGAAGTAAACTGCATTCAATATAAATATCAGTGGTAGTCGTCAAGGGGAATAGTAATGGAACTGAACATACCTTTGTTTGATGTGCCCTCATGACGTTGATTTGAAAAGCGTCGATTGCGTTTACTTTCCATGTGGAGGCAGAGTCGGAAGACTCGAAGAAATGTGAAGGAATGGGTGAGCTTGGTTCCGACCCAAAGGCTTTCACCTCAGTGAAGGGTGTAGCAACCGGAGCTTCGGAAAGGTCGAGTGTCAGATAAAACTTCGCCTGGAATCACAATAAATACCCCACAGTTTGAGTGGTAAGTACTTTCTTCGTGCATGGTGGATCTCAAAACGGGGTGGGAATAGTACGGCGTGAAATCGATAGGTGAATCTGTACATCACAGATTCAATGAGACTTTGAGATAGGTTTATCTGGCCTTATCTTTGCAGTCATGTATATCATGTATATAATTATGATATACTCATAGATATAGCTAGATAGCCCATCAGTGTCATGGCATGAGTTGACAATAAGTAACTGAGAGTTATATGTTGGTAATTTGTGTCTACTCAGTGGAAAATATCAAGTTAATCATAGGTAAGTCAGTAGTTGGAAGACTGGTGTATAACACAAGTGGTGTCTTTCTTCAACATATTGTCATTTACCTCATCATAACATTCAAGATCAGTTTTATTTTCTTGACGGGTGCTGATCAACATGGTCACGTGTATGGACAATATAAGGGCAATCTCACTGTCACCCAATTGACACAACCATTAAGAATTCACCTATTATATAGTGACTGTAAGTTTTTCATTGCATATAATATATGACTTGTTTTCAACATCATGTAAGTAGCAACATTCTCTCATCAAGGATCAATGTGATCTTATTGATAGGGACTACAAGCAATGTCAGATACTCAGACATTATAGAATCAGTTTCACTATTGCCCAATTGACAAAACCACCAATGAATTTCACCTATTGTCAGTGGAGTCTATCAGGTAGATAATTATAAGTTCCACCTTGTGTGTAGTGTCTGACCACTCTTTCTCACATTTTCAATGCCATGTAGGCAGCAAAACTCTGTCATTAAAAGGTCAGTTTCATCTTATTGATAGGGACTACAAGCAATGTCAGATACCCAGACATTATAGAATCAGTTTCACTTTTGCCCAATTTACAAAACCACCAATGAATTACATCTGTTGTCATTGGAATCTATCAGGTAAATAATTATAAGTTTCTCCTTGTGTGTAATGTCTGACCACTCATTCTCACATTTTCAACACCATGCAGGTAGGAGCATCCTGTTATTAAAGGTCAGTCTCAATTTCTTGATCCAAATTACAAGCAGCATCAAATGTTTGGACCTTACAGTATTATTTTCACTGTTACCCAATTGTCAGAAACCACTGAGAATTCACCTATTGTTAGGGGGGTCTATCAGATGGTTGCTGTAAGTTCTTCATTATGTACAACATCTGACTACTCCATTCTCATATTTTCAACATCACACAGTTAGTAACATCATTCCATTGTTGATGATGAGTTTTGTAACTTTTGTCTTCTTGATAGGAGCTACAAGCACCATCATATGTTCTGACCTTACAGTATCAGTCTTTCTGTCACCAAATTGACAAAGCCATCAAGAATTAGTTACTAAGGTCTATCAGGTAGGTACTTGTAAGTTCATCCGGACGTTGTGCCCGGAACCGGGAATGCCCGGCAAATCCCGTGTTCGATCAAGACGGCTGAGCAAGCGGCTGAGATCTCCTTAATGGCCCAGCTCGTGTTCGTTTTGTCGGCGGGTGATCTCGATGACATGTAGACTATAGCATTGAAAGACGGCTCCCTCGCGTGTCCGCAACGGAGCCTATGAATTGATAGTAGTACAGTACAAGTTGTAGCGTAACAGTGAACGAGTAGGAGCCGCTGACTCGGAGTGCTGATGTACATACATATCAATCTTGGGTAGAATCACAGTAAGAAAGGCTATGCAGATCCAGAAGCCGTAGCTTGAGACTCCCGCTCCCTGCATTCTATGCGTTTTTGCCGAATCCTGGCCAAAGCACTGTTTTTGCTGGGTAACCGTTCTGTCTCGGAGTAAAGCGGAAATACCTGACTATTTCACGAAATGAGATGCTGAATGCAAATTAAAATTTTACGCTCACCGGTTCCACCACATCAGAAGCTGGTCCACCTCCTCCCTCTCTTCGGGATCCTCGAGTAGTTCCATAATACTACTGTAAAACCGCTCCGAGTCCGTGATAAGGTCCGTACGAGAGAACACCTGAGCAGATGTCAGCGAAAAGCGAGCCTGCATGATCCATATTATGTTAGCGGGCTAGGTTCCTGTACGGCAGCAAGTACACCTCACCTGTGTTGCGACGTACGCAATTGATGCTTTTGTCACGGCACGCATACCGTGAATTCGAGCATTTCCGGATCGCGTCGCCTTGGGTTCTTGGTCGACCGAGCTGGGGGATGTGAAAATGTGTTTGAAAGCCTGTTAAAATCAGCAATACTGCGCGAGAAGAAGATACAACGACTTACTGAAACGAGAAGCCCGCTCCGAAGTAACCCGTTCCATGGGTCTTCCGTATCGTACGTGTAATTGGCGTATAAGAAAACCGGCCACTGGTCCCCGGCAACTTGAATCTGACCGTTCGTCAGTTTATTCTTGGTTCTAGTTGTTTTGTCGTTAATGGATAAGCATGAGAAAAATATTTCGAAGGCTTACTCGTTATTATTCCAATCGAGACCTGCGGGGCAAAGTAGCGCACCCGTCCGTTCGTGATTGAATCCACGGCCAGACTTCACGTTGCGCGGTATGTGAGGACTGAGCGACTGCCCTTTTGGAGTGATCCAATCGATCACGGCGCTCTTCATGCCCTTCGTATCATCGGCCCTGGCGCAGTTGGCGCCTTTCTGAATCTAGCCAACGCTAGATGTGCGTTACCATAAGTGACCGAAAGAAAGATAACTTACCATGTCCGCAATGTGTATGACATCTTCTTCGGAAGAGTCCATTAGACGTTTTTCAAATCCGGGAATCGTCCGTAGCAATTCTCTAAATACACTATATTCTTTTCGCTCCCTAGAGGAAGGATAAGAACGAGTGAGGGTGCATCATCGATAACTTACGCAGCAGTCATTTCATCTTCATCTTCGCCCTCTCCAAGAGTCACGAGCCCATTCAGAATGAGCGTTTGCACGTTGCAAAACGCGTGTACGGCTCGACCGAAATGACGGCCATGATGTACGAGGGGATCCTGCGCCGTGCTACAAAGGAGTTAGTAAACCATTCGTTCCAAATACAAACATAACTGACGGTCTTCTGCGTGGCGCCGCCTGCAGAGCGCTTGAAGGGCTGCGTCTCTGAGACCCAGGTGCCCCAGACGCAATCTCATCGTCACCGTGATCACGAACAGCTGGCATGTCGTGTAAAAGGGAGGTGAGGATCGTATTTGGGGAACTCGTGGAACTCACTTTATAGTCCAGCTGGGCGGTGCCGTCGATTAAGTTGGTTTTGGCGATGTGACTATTGTCGAAACCGACGATTGCCGGCGTGAGCTACCGACGACTGATCTGAGTTACGTGGTCACGTGCTGAGGTATTCCTAGAGTCTCGACGGTTGCCGGCGTGAGCTACCCGACGAGAGCTTACGGCGGGGGGTTGAAACTCCGCAGAAGTAACTTAATCTCCATACAGCCCTACGCAAGCCCTACCGACAAGGCTCCTGGACCGACACCAATTCGTCACAGCGAAAGGAAGACGTATACCGACAAGAGATTCAATGAATAAGTTCAAGTTCATTGAGGCCCACATTGAATGATCAAATATCGTACATAAAAAAAATCCGAGTGACGAAGGCAGTCGTATAGAAAGTTCACAAACCCGTCGTTGGTGGTCGACACAGCCCGAGCACTGACACATAGTATACAGTATCAGCCGAAATGCAAATATCATCTATTACATTTATTTTTCCCCCTCAACTGGCACGCGGTCGACACCTTTATGAAGCGACGAGATCGCGAGAAGTTCTGTCGGCACCTTTGTGGGAATTCGAACGTACTGGAGTGTCACAGTCAGGCATAGATTGCCATGTAACCCGTATAGCGTTGATATTATGATCGAGCGAGACGGAAAATATTGAGCAAAAGAGCTTGGGTTGTGTGAAAGTACGCACTGTTAGGAGTAGGGTTGGAGAACGCCGTTGACATCATGCCTTGCTTCGCGAGCTCAGAAGACAAAGGGAGCACGGTCACAGAACCTTCAAGTTTCTCGGGAACACCGTTCCTCGCAAGCCACACGGACACGATGTGTCCGACGATCCAGATCACATGTTTGTTCGTGGCAGAGTTACACAGCACGTTTCGGTGGTCGTGACCCGGTAGGTAGGTACCCCAGGTCACCGTTGGCAGAAGCTTCCCAATGCGTAAGTATTCGCGTTTTTGTTCCCGTAGACGGTGATTCCTTCGAGACGTCAAGCTCATGGAATGTCAAGGTGGATAGTAAAAGTACGGCTAATTGGGCAGGACGAGAAGGAGAGGCTCACTTTTCGCAGCAACTCTCCGTAAGGCCTCATCTGTGCATCGTTCAATACGCAACTCGTTGGATGGATGTGGAACAATTGACGGGACAGTTGTTAATTTGGATAACGAGTCAGGGTGGTAGGTCTTCGGAACGTCGACCTTCTTAGATTATGCTTGTCTTGCTTTATCTGTGGCGGACATCACTGTTTTTGAGGACCACCGACATTACCTCAGCTGCATTAGCAAGCTTGTTCGACTCAGTTGCGGGACCCCCACTTAGCCGTTGGGAAGAAATAACTCGACTGCGTCTTCCCCTCCCCATAATAGATCGCCGGCTGCCCACGCAATATCTCGCACTCGAGGGGCGACACTTCCTCACCAACAACACTGACATTGCCGTAGCCCGAGTCGATCACCAATCCTGTCTGGTTGCTGCCGAAGATGAAGTCTCGGACGAGCGTTAGACCCTACAGGATAGCGTTAGCGAGTCGGAGACAAATATCTAGTGTCTCTTACAGAGATGGGGTTGGTGTACGGGACGAGATGTCCAGCCTTGTCAACGAGGACGTACTTCCA
>JBBPOR010001188.1:0-13581 GCA_038091555.1 Leccinum sublutescens
GACTTTTAATAGCCCCTGAGTACCCCTCAGACCCTTGAAGGGTACAAATTTTTTTAGAACTGTACCCCTACCCCTACCCTTCCGGTACCCTCACCCTGACCCCTGGGGGTTACCCATACCCCTGCTCCTGCCTAAGAATATCACCAGGTGATGAGGCAGAAGCCTGGATAACAAGGTGACCTTGCTTGTCAAAGATTTCAGTCGTCTTGCCAATCTCAGTTTTATAACCCTGTAGAGCTAATTGATTCGTCGATAGTAGTCGACATGAAGCATCAGGAGAAAACCAAGCACCGGTTAAAGTGATAGGTTCTTTCCTTTCTATAGCTTTCAATAGAATAATACCAGGTCCAATCATTTTAATTGAAGAAAATGGTTACCAGATTGGTTTCCATTACCAGAATTGTTGTTGTGCCAAGGTTGTTGTGGACCAGGTCCATGACGAAGGGTCAAAGTTCTGTTGACAGAACTGTTGTTCTTCGAACCAGATGGTTCAGAAGAGAGTCTATGAGCAAGGGAATGAGAAGTGAGACCAGAACAAAGAGTATTGACTTCCTTTGAGATGCGAGGAAGCATATTGTCCACTGTAAAATCGGCCTGCTCCACAGTTTGTATGATGTGGGAAATCATTTGGTCGAAAGTGGAAGGAAGTCGGGAAAGGAGGATCATTGCTTTGAGATGGGATGGAATAGTCAGACCAGCTGCTTCTGATTGTGTAAAAAGGGAAGTGATGGTCGACAAGCCTTCAGATACTTTGTTTGTATCAACTCTGGTGCATAGGAGATCTGAAAAGATAAGGAATTGACCAGGTATTCCTTTCTTTCCGAAAAGGTTCTCCATTTTAGTCCAAAGGCAATGTGCGAGGGAAGGTTTGGTGTTATTTTGTATAGGAACGTAGTCCCAGACTACTTGTTGTTGTAGCTCAACCGAGAGAGTGGTAGCAAGGAATCCATGAATTTTCTGATCTATGAGAATCCATTTATCCTTTGCATCTTGGTTGGCTTGGGTATCATGGAGATGAGTTCCATTAACAAAACACCATCCTCCAAGCATAGATAGAGGACCTTGTAGAGCCAAGGCCCATACAGTATAATTTGAAGCACTTTGAATGAGAACAGGGACACGAGCGATGTGATCTTTAGTGATGATGAAATCGGAAGGAGTAGTGGTAGCCATATTGAAGAATCTGAAAAATCAAGCAAATAGAAACTGTTCGAAAGCGTCAGCACTTGGATAATAGCTATAGAGATAAAATGGAAGTGATGCATGTTCCTTTATAGCATCGAGATCCCAATCAAGATCGGCAAAGTTGTTTAACAATGCAAGATCAAGATTACCCCCTCCATGTTCCGACAGATCATCATAGGGATCGTCAGAATCTCCCCATGAAGAGGTCTCGGAATTTTCTTCTGGCATAGTGTCCAAAGTTTGTGCGTGTCTCGTGGGACGATCCGGGTCCCATGGTAAAGGAGTTTCTTCCTCCCTATCGTGTCTAATTGCATCCTCCATTTCTTTTCTTATGGAATCGTCCCATTCCTTCCAAGTTCTCCAATGAATTTCCTTGTTTTGTAACCATTGGATTCGACGATTGATGCGAATCTCTGGGTAAAGGGCTTGTGTTTCCCAATGAGTTCGTCGTTTTTCCTTGCGATCCTCGATTGTTTCCAATAATTTGTAGTAAGGGGTATGACAATGTAGTGTAATAGTATTTTGCTCTGGAATGTATTGTTCCAGGAAACGGTCGTAGTCAAGTAAGGAAAAGAAATGAGGATTTTTAATACGAGGAAAGGAATCGTCACGATTACCATCTGCTAGTCTAGGTGCAGAATAGTATAAAAGGTTACATGGGTAGTAAGGAGGAATTTGGAGATATAAGTACAATTTGAAGAAAGAAAAAATATCTGCATATATTCCTTTACGTGTCCAGTGGTGCTGCTCTTGCCTTTGTCCCCTTTCGAGAACGTAAAGGCCTTGGGCTGGAGGCAGTGGCCAGGATGGTGAGAGCATTGCGTTCTTTACGTCTAGCTCGTAACCTAGAAGCCACTGCTTCTGGTCTAGCGTCAGCCCTGCCAGTAGAGTCAGCTGCTCCGGATCGTTCGTAAAAGAAGACATTGTCCTCGAATGTAGCTGCTAAGTGTTCTGCGTCACCAGTACATAAGTATTCAGTAATGGCAATCGCAAGTAGAAGGATGGTTAAGTAAAACGGATTGTAATGCGAATGAAGGGTTAGCTGCCTTGTAATGTCGACGCATCTCTGCATCAAAGTTCCTGTTCCAGCATTGTATGGTGGGGATTTCATATCCCCTCCACTCCTGTGTGCTCTTCAGTCTAAAGTTCTGGTGGAGAAGTGAGTATCTAAACTCTTGACACTCCAGAGGCGTCAGGGGAAAATGGTCCCGGTGAAGTATTTCATATCCTGCCCAATGAATTGGACAGTCCTCGACAACAGGGTCATCGTAACTCTGTGTCAGAAAGGCCCAGCCTGCAGAAGAATAGATTGAAAAAAGATTTTCTTGTCGATAAGCCAAAGTGAATAGAATGTTTCGATGATGTGCAGGATCCCATTTGAGAGGGGGAAGCTCCGGTTCCTCTATATGAACCGGGAAAGAGATCCTGTCGTGACCCAAGACATGTAAGACGTTAGGATTATTGAGGGGGAGCTGGCTGCACCAGGCAACCGAAATGGTGTCCTTCGGCCAGATGGAAGGGTCCTCAAGGTTGTGAGGGTTGTTTACCCTTGCTCCCAGCATTTCCATGTCGTTTGGATCTTGACTTTCGGTTCTTCTTCCCTCGAACCAAAGTGAATCCTGTGGAGTCTTCAGGTAAGACACATGGTTATAGGGAGAGAGAGGCCATTCGTTGATGTTCACTTGATGATAGAGTATCGGCATCTTCAGCAGAGCTTTGTTGGCAAGAGAAGATATGACCGGGAGGTGAATTCGGTGGTGGAACAGGGAGAGGAAGAGATGGAGAAGGTGCGCGGGACGAGGACGTGGAGCCTGAAGTTGCAGCTGAGGAGTGAGAGGGTGCAGGTCTGGAGGAGCTAGGGATTCCCTGGTAATTGAAAGCATTAATTAGTCCTAATGTCAAATCATCTAAAAGTTTTAATTCAGCTACCTTCTTCTCAGCATCTGAAAGTTCAGGCTGGGAAAGTAGAAGGGAGCTGGATGACTGTGACTCAGCAGTGTGGTACTGCTGGGAAGACGATGGGAGAATAGGAGAACTTCTTTCTTCTTGTCGAAAGGGATATCGACTAGTTCTGTTCCAGATATGCTTCGCTTGATAGGCGAAAGCTTCGTTCATATAGATAAACGTAGGAAAGATGAAGGAACAGAAAGTGCAACGTTGATGAGATCTTCCTGGAGTCTTACAAGTAGGACAGGCTAGGAAGAGATCGTCTTCTAGTACACCGGAAAAAGAAGTAGTTGGTCGTCTGGATAGACGATTGAACCAGGGAATGACAAGTGGAGTAACTCTGTTTCTCCAACACCGTTCTCGAGAGTATTGCTTGAACGGTTGTGCAATACGAGATGGACGAGGAGGAGGAGGTATGAAAGGGCGAGCAGGAGTGTCGATGTATGTAGGAATAACAGGATTTTGAAAACAAGTTTGACGCCTACCAGGTGGAACATAGAGCTCTCTTGAAGGTCGTCGATGAGAAGTACGAGACCTATGAGAGGAAAGAGACTCGTCAGTACTGTTACGAGTACGACGGAAAGGATTAAGAGAAAGTTCCAGCTGATTGAGACGCTGCTCGACATTCTCTATCTCTGAGCGCGTGACTTGTCGAGGCATCGACAACAAGCCTGAGTGTTAAACACGAGTTGGGAAAGTGCACTGTTCGACGGACTCGACTTTTTAGTCAAGACGGGGCGAATAACCTTTAGAAATCCTATGGAGATATTCTAATAGTGCAGTACAGATAGAGAAACTATTTGTAAGAAGTAGAGATCTAGTAGAAAAATCACTAGAGTCGAGAATAGGAATGTCAAGACTAAGAAGAGTTTACTGCACTTTGATATGAGTGAAGCGAACTGATATTCAAGGGAGAGGAGTTCTCCCTTATATACAAGAGTACATGTTTGTATCTATTGTGATATAGAATATCATAGAATGATCATGTAAGAATGTTCTATCCAATAGCATAAGTAACTCTTATCATGATCACTAAGAGGTGTGACTCAATAATGAGTCACACCTGCGGCCTGAGTAAGTAGAACATATAGCCAATGGCATATGTAGCTCTTATCTATATCTTATCTACATTACATAAGCGTAAATGAAAGGTCTAGATCATGTCTAGACTCGATAGTATCTTGTATAGAAAGAATTACAAGAATAACTATCGTTTCAACACTTTTCCTCGTTGAGCTTATGTGGAAAAATTTGTCTAAGTCCAAAAAATCGAAAAAAGCGATTTAGTGGACACATAAACTCACGTCTCTTGCGGCCAGGGGTAAAGTTGACCAAACAAAAGACTGGGAATACATATGGGATGTATAAAGATCAAACAACATAATTACTCGAATAGACAATATCTCTAATGGTACCATTAGGTAATCCATTAGGTAATCTATGTTTGTTTAGGGTAATTGGTAAGACCAAGTCGAATACATCCAATTCGGAATTTATCAAAGGTAATATTTTTGGTAAAGATGTCAGCCTTTTGATCGGTAGTGGGTACATAAAATAATTCGAGTTCGTTTTGTTCTTGAACAGCATCCTTGGGCAGGATTTGAAGCAAGAAACATAGCACCTTGATTATCACAATTAAGTGGTAATGGTCCTTTAATCTCATGACCTATCTCTTTGAAAAGAGATCGTATCCAAGCAAGTTGCTTAGCTGTTTCTGTCATGGCAATGTATTCTGCTTCTGTGGAAGATAGAGCAACTACCTTTTGTCTACGTGAAGACCAGGAGACGATAGCGTCTGCAAGGAATATACAATATCCAGAGGTAGATCGTCTAGTTTCTGTGTCACCTGCCCAGTCGGTGTCACAATAGGCTGAGAAACCATTGTGTTTCGCTAAACCATTAAATGTAATAGATACATTTTTGGTATATGAAAGGTACTGGACTATATATAGTGCTCGGTTCACATGGTCTTTGGATGGATTAGCCGAGAATTGTGACATTTTGATTACGGAATATGCAAGATCTGGTCTAGTGCCAAGCATAATATATAGTAAAGATCCTATTATGGATTGGTATTGAGATCTTCGTTTAGCATCTTCTTTTCCTTCATTAGGAAGAGGTATATAACCGGAAGGAAGAGGTGTTCTAGCAGGTTTTGCATTCTCTAGCTGGAATCGTTTGACAACTTTATCAGCATAGGCAATTTGGTCTAATCGTAGAGTTCGTTTAGAACGATCTCTAGTAATTGTCATACCAAGGTATTCTTTTGCATCCCCTAATACTTGAGATTCCCATTGTGTAGTGAACACTTTAATGTGTTCGAGGATTAGTTTTGTGTTACTTCCCATGAATAGTGCATCATCTACATAGACAACGAACACTATCTTGTCTTTTCCTATGTATTTGATGTAAACACCAGGATCAGAGACAGTACGTTTAAATCCCATTTGGATTAAGGATTTGTGTAAAGCTTTGTTCCATTTAATGGCGGCTTGTTTTAAGCCATAGATTGCTTTACAAAGTTGACAAACTTTGTTTTCTTTTCCTTTCTTGATAAAACCTTCTGGTTGTACCATATAAAGCTCCTCATCGTCGTCTAATTCTCCAAAGAGAAATGCTGTTTTAACATCGAGAGCTTTAATATCCCAATCTTCTAATGCTGCTAATGCAAGTAGAAGTTGGACTGTCTCGAAACGAGCGACGGGGGAAAAGGTTTCTTCAAAGTCTATTCCATAGATTTGAGTAAAGCCTTTAGCAACAAATCGAGCTTTTTTACGACCATCGCTCTTTGTTACATAAATCCATCTCCCTGTGATGGGTTTTCTACCTACTGGTAATTCCACAAGTTCCCAAACATTTCGGTCGTGAATTTCATCTCTTCTTCCATCGAGAGTTGCCATTCCTTTTGTTCACTTAGTGATAACTTCTTTACATCTCGGTAATGAACCGGAGTTTCACTAATAGCAACAGCTGCTGTGCTGTGAACATATAGTGGCAAATCCATTTAGAGCTAAATGGTTGTGTAGGAGGATTGGTATATAAATCATCTATATTCATATCCTGTAAATTACTAGGAGTTTGTTCTTCCAGTATAGGTGTAAGAACCATACTCGGAGT
The DNA here is from genome assembly GCA_038091555.1 of Leccinum sublutescens. Lineage (NCBI taxonomy): Eukaryota > Fungi > Basidiomycota > Agaricomycetes > Boletales > Boletaceae > Leccinum > Leccinum sublutescens. Next base: position 6,250 of record JBBPOR010001188.1, read on the forward strand.
AAGTGGTGATAACGGAGTTAACTTTTCCTGAGTAGTATCCATAGGTATTGAGTTACCTAATTGATCTCGTTCTATTTCTAGAGGAGTTCTATCTCCATAAGTGTTATCTGGAAGAGTTCGACGAATGGGTATTCGATTAGATACACGAGTTCGAGTTTTGGTTCCTCTCTAATATCCTGAGTAGGATGATGTTGATGAGGTTTAGTTCGAAACTCAGGAATAGTTTCATCTGGTCCTCTATGAGGAGACTAACCAAGGACGATCATGAGAAGGATGTCTTCAATAATAGTTATCGAGATTTCTTTCTTCTTCATTAAAATCTTCAAATCTATCTTGTAGATCTCGAGCAATATCTGGTAATTCGTTACCATATTCATCATATCTATCAAGTAATCGTCTTTTGTGTTGATGAATTCGATCAGGAGAAGTTCTGAAGTGAGTTTCTGTCTGAGTTCGAGTTTGTCCTTGATGTAAAGGACTATAGGGTTGTAATGTCTCGGATGTCTCTTCTGATATTTTTGGAGGAGAAGGTAAAGGAGAATTATCTCGTAATCCGGAAAAATCCCAACCAGTAGATCGAAGATTCCATTCTGGAGATGTATTCAAAGGTGGTTGTGATTGTGATGGAATATAAGGATTTTGAGGTCCTATGAGATTTGTTGGATGAAGTTGTGGTGGAACTATAAGGATTGGATAAGTAATGATCTGATCAGGATAATTTTTATCTGTTCTAGTTCCAGGTGTAGGTAGAGTGGCTTCTTCTTCTGGGATTATAGATTCGGAAGAGTTTGGAATAGCGGAAAGTTCGTCTATAGGTCTTAGTTTCTTTGAACAATAAGGAAATACTACTTCATCGAAAGTGGCAGTGGAAGATATAAAAGTTCTTCTTCGTGTAGGACAATAAAAGCGATAAGCTTTAGATCCTGATTCATAACCAATGAAGATCATTTCTTCAGCTTTTGGTGCAAGTTTGTTTTGTCTCTGTTGGAAGTCAGCGTTGGCACCATAGACACACTTGGTAGTGCTCTCATCATTCTTGTCCTTATCTTTTCCTTATCTTTGTCTCTTGCTTCTTACATGTGATCGCATAGCAACCCGTCGAGTACTTAGCTTACACGTTGTCTCTCTCTTCTTCTTTTCCTCAGCTCTCGTTCTTCACAAGCTGAGGTATGTTGTTCTGCACCGTACATCATACGCTTGCTAACCATGTCTTGTAGTCTCAATCGTTTAGGTTAGCACCACTAATATAAGCTCTCGTTCTTCACGAGCTGAGTCTCAATCGTTTAGATCCTTGCAGTCTCAAGTCTTTTGGAATGAATACATATGCTTTACAACCGAAGACTCGGAAGTAAGAAACATCAGGTTTTTTACCTAGGAAGATCTCTGAAGGAGTTTTCCATTTGTGTTGTCTCATTGGTTGTCTATTATAGATGTGTAATGCAGTTTTGGCTGCATCTTGCCAAAAAGAATTTGGTAGACATGCATTAAGGCGAATTGCTTGTGCCTTTTCCATGATAGTTCTATTAAATCTCTCTGCTCTACCATTTTGTTGTGGTAGATGAGGAACTGAATATTGTCGAGAGATACCTTTGGATGTGAAGAACGATAAAAGTTCTTGACTAAGATATTCCCCACCATGGTCCGAACGGACAGAGGTGACAGACAAACCAGTCAAAGTTTCAGCATGAAGGACCAAAGCCTGGAAGCGAGAGGCAGTATCACTCTTGCGATGAATAAAAGCAAGGAAAGCAAAAGCACTACAGTCGTCAATAAAAGTAAGGATCCATTTGGCACGCGAGCGTGACTCAGTAGGAAGCTCAATGAGATCGGTATGTATTAAACCAAGGACTCGGGAAGAGCGTTTCACAGAAGGACCAAGAGGACGCTCATGGGATTTACCAAGCTGACAGCCATGACAAGGGTGGGAAGAGGACGAAGGTGGTGAAAGTTTGGATACACCTTTCATAGATGTCGAGGCATGTCGAAGGGCATTATCAGAACCATGTCCGAAACGATGGTGCCAAAGTTCAAAAGAAGAGGTATCCTGCAAGGTGTGGACATCTGCAGTAGAAGTAATCGTTTCCAACTTAAACCAGTGCAGAATATCACCAGGTGATGAGGCAGAAGCCCGGATAACAAGGTGACCTTGCTTGTCAAAGATTTCAGTCGTCTTGCCAATTTCAGTTTTATAACCCTGTAAAGCTAATTGATTTGTCGATAATAATCGACAAGAAGCATCAGGAGAATACCAAACACCAGTTAAGGTGATAGGTTCTTTACGTTCGATAGCTTTCAGTAGAACAATACCAGGTCCAATCATTTTTATTGAATTACCATCAGCTATTCGAGCATATTTGGTATCTGAACCAAGAACAGTAAAGTCTGATTCGTAAGGTGTGATATGATCGGAACAACTGGAATCAATCATCCAATGTGCCTTTCGAAATTCCGTAGAACGGGATGTCTTATTTGTTGAAGATCCAACAGTATAGGCTTCACGGCAGTAGTCATCATTCGTGTAGTAACTACAATTGTTATCTCCCCAGTCATCTATTGCGTAATGAGAAGGTTGTGAAGCTCTATCTCTGGGAGTTAAACCATGCTTCCAGGTACCATTACAATTCCTCCGAGTGTCACCATTGTAACAATCTATAACTCGGGTAACTTCCTTCTCTTTCCTTCAAGCAGGGATCTGGTATCGACCAGTCTTAATATCCATCTGCTGTCTCTCGTAAGAATTGTGTCTTCGAGGTGGAAGAGTAGGAGGGGACAGACTGGGTTCGGCATAATTCATGCCGTTATCCTGATTGATAGCATTAGCAAGAGAAGATTCTATGAGGAATGATTGGGCAACTTGAGTATACTCGGATGTAGAAGGCCATCCGGAATTAGCCTCAGTGCTCATTTCCTCATCTTCTCTTGTTACTACATAATTGTCCTGTGACTCATCGTAATCGATGGGAATTTGCTCGGAAAACTGTTCCGGTAAGATCATTGTTTCATCAGTGGGAGTATCAGAGACTTCAAATACCATTGATTCTTGATCAACAGAATTTGCAAAGGTTGTTTCCACTATATGAGCACGTCCTTTTCCTTTGGTGAATTTTCGTTGTTGTCTCTTCTCATAGTTATCCTTCTGGTGTTTAGCTCGTTTAGAGAAAGAACAATTGTTGTTCTTATTAGGACCGTTCTTTCGTCCTTGATTTTGGTGTTGGCTCGAACCATTGTTATGATTCGGAAAATGGTTACCAGATTGGTTTCCATTACCAAAGTTGTTGTTGTTCCAAGGACGTTGTGGACCAGGTCCATGGCGAAGGGTTGAAGTTCTGTTGACAGAACTGTTGTTCTTTGAACCAGATGGTTCAGAAGAGATTCTATGAGCAAGGGAACGAGAAGTGAGACCAGAATGAAGAGTATTGACTTCCTTTGAGATGCGTGGAAGCATATTGTCCACTGTAAAATTGGCCTGCTCCACAGTTTGTATGATGTGGGAAATCATTTGGTCGAAAGTGGATGGGAGTCGGGAAAGGAGGATCATAGCTTTAAGATGGGATGGAATGGTCAGACCAGCTGCTTCTAGTTGTGTAAAAAGGGAAGTGATGGTCGACAAGCCTTCAGATACTTTGTTTGTATCAACTCTGGTGCGTAGGAGATCTGAAAAGATGAGGAATTGACCAGGTATTCCTTTCTTTCCGAAAAGGTTCTCCATTTTAGTCCAAAGGCAATGTGCGAGGGAAGGTTTGGTGTTGTTTTGTATTCCAACGTAGTCCCAGACTACTTGTTGTTGTAGTTCAACCGAGAGTGTAGTCGCAAGGAATCCATGAATCTTTTGATCTATAAGAATCCATTTATCCTTTGCGTCTTGGTTGGCTTGGGTATCATGGAGATGAGTTCCATTAACAAAACACCATCCTCCGAGCATAGATAGAGGACCTCGCAGAGCCAAAGCCCATACGGTATAGTTTGAAGCACCAACGAGAACAGGAACACGAGCGATGTGATCTTTAGTGACAATGAAATCGGAAGGGGTAGTTGTAGCCATAGTGAAGAATCTGAAAAAATCAAGCAAATAGAAACTGTTCGAAAGCGTCAGCACTGGGATAATAGCTATAGAGATAAAATGGAAGTGATGCATGTTCCTTTATAGCATCGAGATCCCAATCAAGATCAGCAAAGTTGTTTAACAATGCGAGATCAAGATTACCCCCTCCATGTTCCAACAGATCATCAAAGGGATCGTCAGAATCACCCCATGAAGAGGTCTCGGAAGTGTCCTCCAGTAAAGTGTCCAAAGTTGGTTCGTGTTTCGTGGGACGGTCAGGGTCCCATGGTAAAGGAGTTTCTTCCTCCCTATCGTGTCTAATTGCATCCTCTGCTTCCTTTCATTCGGAATTGTCCCATTCCTTCCAAGCTCTCCAACGAATTTCTTTGTTTTGTAACCATTGAATGCGACGATTTATACGAATCTCTGGGTAAAGAGCTTGTGTTTCCCAATGAGTTCGTCGTCTTTCTTTTCGATCCTCGATTGTTTCCAATAATTTATAGTAAGGGGTGTGACGATGCATAGTAACAGTATTGTGCTCTGGAATGTAATGTTCCAGGAAACGGTCGTAGTCAAGTATGGAAGCAAAATGAGGATTTTTAATACGAGGAAAAGAATCGTCACGAGTACCATCTGCTAATCTAGGTGCAGAATAGTATAAAAGGTTACATGGGTAGTATGGAGGAATTCGGAGATATAAGTACAATTCGAAGAAAGAAGAAATATCTGCATAGATTCCTTTACTTGTCCAGCGGTGCTGCTCTTGCCTAGTCACTATGAACACTATGAACACTATGGTACTATGGTCACTATGAACTATGGCAACTATGTGAACTATGAGTAGCTATGAATATACTATGACACTATGTCAACTATGTCAACTATGTCAAACTATGAGCCAACTATGAAGTACTATGCAACTATGAGAACTATGGCAAAATCCTTGTTTTGCTGATGAAAATCAATGATTCGTCAGTTCGACATGAGCAAGAAAGATGCTGACGCGGTCTTCAACGGTGGAATTGATCTTGACGCCGTAGATGACCGTGACTCAGACGAGCCCGTTTTTCTCGATGTCGATGGTGCCACTGAGGACACAGAGGGCATGGGCATAGATAACATAGATGGGTCCATTGACGAGATCCCATTCTTGACTGAAGACGAGCGGAGGACTTGGCAGACGAGCATCCAGCCTTTAAAGCTGGTTCTTGTCAAGGTATGTTTGAGCACTTTCGGTGGGGGTCACACCTGTATGCTAAGTTGTCCATATAGCTTCGAAAACTAGCCTACAAGATCATTAATTCGTCAACCGTACTCCTTCCGGTGTGGAAAGATACCTTGAAAGATTTGCAGCGCCCCATAACACTGATGCCGCGTGATGTGGCGACACGATGGAACTCGACATTTGACCTTCTGCGCTATGGAATGGACCACAAAGAGGCCATTGATGTAATTACTCGGCGTCGGGATTTGAGGAAGTTTGAGCTCGTTGATGAAGAGTGGGAGCTGGTTGAACAGCTTTGCAGCGTGCTGAAGGTGCGTGCTATCGCCGCTACGAACAAAATATAGACAAACATGGCTGACACGGTGACACGTTGCACCATTTTACACCGTCCTATAGATCCTCAAAGATGCAACTTTATTCTTCTCCCGGGATACCCCAAACCTTGCCATGGTCATTCCGGCCATGGACAGCATTGACGAACTCCTGACGACACACTCCCGCGACCAAAAGTACTCGCCTGCAATTCGCGTTGCTGTCAACCTCGCCAAAAAAACCCTGAACCGGTACTATCAGCTCACAGATCAGTCTGAGGCATATCGTATTGCAATGAGTAAGTCATCTCATACTCCGCAGATTCGTGCTCACTGCTCACACTATTTGCAGTCCTTCACCCTCGTCACAAGCTCCAATACTTCAAGAGCACGGGCTGGGAGCCAGCATGGATCGACACTGCTGAAGCACTAGTACGAGACGAGCATGAACGAACGTACAGCAGGGGTGGGGATGCAACCGTTGAAAGAGAGACGGACGTTGCCATGCATTCACAAAAGGTGCGTATACTAAGCCCTAGCATCATAGCCGCCATGCTAATCGTCTCCACTAGAACGTGAATTTTTTTGATAATCTCGCCGCCTTAGCCCCTCCAAAACCTACCGACTTACGAACGGAACTTGACCGCTACCTATCCACAGACGTCGAACACGTCTCCGACCCGCTCCTCTGGTGGTACGAGCGCCAAACTGTCTACCCAACGCTATCACGCATGGCACTGGACTATTTAACAATTCCAGGTACGTTTACACCTATACTGACCTACAGAACATGCTAATATTCGTAAGTAGCCACCTCAATTGACGTTGAACGGCTTTTCAGCCAAGGACGACTCGTTCTCACTCACGTTCGCTCCCGACTCTCAACTCAGTCGACACGCGCGTTGCTGTGCCTCAGCTACTGGAACCGCATGGATCTCATCAAGACCGCTGATGTCACTCGCGTGGCAGCCTTACCGGACGTTGTTGGTGACGAGAACGAGTTGGATGAGGGCTGGGATGCCATTGACAAAGAGTAGTAACCGTATAGATCGTGTACCGTAGAAATAGTACATATACCTACTACTACCGTCACAGTCGAACGACAACTCGACGTAACGACTCTCTCGCAGCCTGGGTCTCTCCCTTGCCCGCCCTTATCAAACGCTGATGCGGCGCTGTGACACCACAACGTGATGCCGTGCCCACGACTCTCCCAGAACCGCCACAGCCTAACCCGTTGACCCACCCTGGCCTCATTCAACGCGACGCAACGACGATGCGATGGCATGTCATCAACACGACAACGCATCGTTCCAGCCCTAGCTCGTTGAACGCAACACAACTCGGATGTCGTGTATTCGACACAACGACACGCTGACGCAATGGTGCGTTGTCTCCGCACTTACATCCCCACTCTAGCCTCATCCAGTAGTACAACAACGCCTCGTCTCATTGACAGGACGGCGCGCACGTCGACGCAACAATGCCCCCACCCTTATTCCATCATCCTGCGGCCTCTCGTTGTCCGCCCTCACCCCAGTGGCCTCGTTCAACACGACACGGCGCGATGACGACTCGACGACGACACACCATGACGCAACAAATGTGATGTTGTGTCATGATGTGTTGTCGTCGTTCATGTCCGCAGTACCCGCGCGGGTTTTGCACACCCGTGATATGCCCTGCGGGTCATACCCGCACTGGGTATAACACCCACGGGGACGGGTATATACCCATAACGGGTAAGACACCCG
>JBBPOR010001189.1:0-13579 GCA_038091555.1 Leccinum sublutescens
CGGGTGCCCTGACGGGTGAAGGTCGAGGGCTTGTCTCCCGAGGATGATGGCCTCATTGAGGTCCGTCATATCTCCAAGCTGGTTATAACGATCGGAAAGGCAGTTTGCGACATTGTTCAACGACGATGAACGAAGCGGGTGCCCTGACAGGCGAAGGTCAAGGGCTTTTCTCCCAAGGATGATGGCCTCGTTGAGATCCGTCATATCTCCAAGCTGATTGTAACGAGTGGAGAGATAGAATGCGACATTGTACAAACAATTTGAACGAAGCGGGTGCCCATCTGGGCAAAGCTCTAGTACTTCTCTGGAACAGAGAGTTGCTTCCTCGATGTCCGCTATTGTACCCAGACAGTCGTAACGATGCCCGAGATGGAAAGCAAGCTGATTCAATGAGTCCCATCGCTTGTGGTGACCAGGTGGGCAGCGATCCAGAGCTTGGCAATCAAGGATGACTGCATCGCTAATGTAGTCTGTTCCGTCCCCTTGCTGAAACTTGGCGAAAGCGGAATCTGCTCGTGAAAGTATCTCATCGACTGGAACAGTCGCTGTCTCCTCAATGGAGTCCGTCCTGTCCTGAGCTTTCCTGTGGTTGGTCCAACGAGACAACCACTTTTTGACTGACACAAATGTCATTTCAGTGCTTTTCTCGCAGACAGAAGAAAGTAAGAACCTTCTGACAAGCATTCTGATATCATCTTGTCTCGCTAAAGTTGAAACTGAGAGAAACCGCTGGGATGTGTGTTTGGGAGGCACTGGAAACAAGAAGGTGAGGTCACACACGTTGTATCTGGCAGTTGTCCAGTGGCCGCATGGCGTATGCATGCGATCCGAAAAGGCAGTGCCAGTGACTGCTTGCACTCCTGTATGAATGTTCCCGGATCCTGCATGGTTGGAATTTCGCTTTGAATCGACTTCCTTCGGTCCTGTGCCACTGACGATGCCAACGAATTGGGCCGTCCCAGGCTCAGCGAGGAACTCGCGGAGGAGTTCACGTGTGTCGTCGAGGGTCTCAGACTGACGAACGAGTAAATCTCCGAGTACCGCTGTCGCAAGATGGCTAGTGGCATTCTAAACAGCAGTGGTGTGATGCCGAGTCGCGTTTCCCTGCGTTTCCCGGGATGTGGAGCAGTGCCATCCGTATCAGTGGTCCATGTCCGAGAACTTGACTCAGTTCTGTTACATAAAGAGGAAAAGGATAGATTGTGACGAGGTACATCATGCGCACCCGAAAGAACGACTCAAGTAATGCATCTGCCAGTGCTCATGTGGTGGTTGAATGAAGTTATGTGACAGTGTGACTTTGCGAGTCGCAGCTGTCCTTGGAATGCAGCGTGTGCTCCGCGGGCGACATCATGCCGTTACTAACCGAGTCCGCGAGCACGCAAATCGTCACCCTTGTCATCGCAAGTGGCACACTACATAGTAAGTTCTCGCTCAGGAAAGGTATTCGGACTAGTATTGCATAAGATGGGCTGCGTGACATAGGTTCTACAAAGTTAGAGTCTGAAAGCATAGATCATGGCATACGGAGAACATTATAGAAAGATGGATACATATGGATGCAAGTAGCTTTGAGGGGAAAACAATGCACAAATCTGTAAAGCGACATTATAGGTAATCAAGTCAAGGTATCTCTGCGTGAGTGTCTTCTAGAAGGTTTCGTTCGGCTTGCTTAGGCTGATAGCGTTTCTAAAAATTCTTCCAATGCTGCGTTGTCCTCGAGGCCATCTTGCCAGGGCTCGAGGATCCCAAACCGATCCCATTCATCTGGATGGAGGTCCGGATGCTGGCTTTCGACATGACGCTTGAGAGCGTCCTTCCGTGATAGCCTGAATGGATCGATGTCAGCAAAAAAAAGGGAGGAATGGGCAAGAGCTGAGACTCACTTGTGTCGGCATACCCGACATTTAAACAGTTTCTTGGCCTTGCCCCGAGAGTCGAGCTCAGCCGAACGGCCGACCTCCTGTGGATCAGGTGGCATGAGGTCACGAAACGTACACCATAACTGTCAGACTCACGATGTCCTCTTTGCCCAGTCGTCGTTTTTTCGCACAACTGACATCCGGCTGCTCCTCCATCTTCCTCTTCGGCTTTACATCCGAACTACTGGCATCCGAATCATCTGCAGCTGGGATCCCTGGAAGAGTGATTTGGGGTGGTTGAATGTAGTCGTGATACCCGGTGGTGGAACTTGAAGTTCCATACAGACGATCATGCAGTTCCTGTTCTGAGATCGTGTGTATATTCAGCATTATTGACAAAAACGGCGCATTGGCAGCGTTGATTTCTGTCGCAGGGCAATCCGTCTCCAGATTGGTAGAAGTATGGGTTGGGGTATAAACCGGGTACGGGGCTTGGGATTTCCAGCCGTTCGGCTGGTCATAGAGGAGATAATCTTCCAGGGGGAGCTGTGCGATTGGAAGGGGGGCCGCAGCGAGACCGTCCTGCGGGAGGTGCAAGTGAAGGGAGGTTTGTTGTGCATGGATGGACGGAACTGGGAATTGAAATGTGAATGGGACAGGCGAGCCGTATGGCAACACCTGGGAGTCGATGTTGTTCACATGGGGCACCTGTTCGACCCCACTTGTGACGAAGCCACTGGATGCCGATGGGAAGGTAGCGTTCCAGCCTTGTTTGATGGACGCGTGATCGAGACTAAGTGTGTCGGGAGAAGTGAAGGAGAGAGAGGGATTTTGGGGAGATGCGATGTCGGGGGGAGAAACAAACGGTGGGTATGACATATCCGGCATTGGGGGGAGGCTTGGTTGGCTTGGACCAGCCATCCAGAATGGTTCTTGAGTAAGATCAGACGCGTCCTGACGCGTCTTGCTTGAGCTTCCGGGGGAGGATGGGAGAGACATGACTAGAAGGTAGTGAGGTGAGGAGTGATGTGGATGAGTGTCGATGATGGGAAGGCGAATGGATGAGGAGGTGAAAAGGGAAACAAATTTATACCCTGCGTTTGTGGTCTGGAATTTTCGTGGTCAAACAATCCTGGTTGTAAGCGACGCTGGCGTGCCAAAGCGGCCTCAGGGTGAAAGCACACTGACGCTTTGGCCGGAACTTTTGGGTCCACAAATTCGTATGTCCATCCTTCCATATTTGTCTGGAAGTTAAAATCAAAGGTAAATATTGGGATATAGAACATCCGGAGATCTGCCGACTTACATTCGGGCCAATTGAGAGAAATAAAGTCGCGTTCTGTGTCTGTAAATGTACCCTAAGCCGAGCAAATACCAGCCTGGACCCTCGCTGAAGGTCAAACACCTGACCCGGTGAACCCGGGATCACCAAAGCGGTAATGCTTGGACAATGGGGCCGGCATTGAGCGAACACATTGACATCCAAGTTTGGACGAGGTGGGTGGTGGCAATTTGACTCTACACGGGTGATTGCCACCCGAGCCAACTTGACTAGATTGTCTCCACGTTCGCTCGGTATCTGCGCCAGCAAGCCTATGCTAAAGGATAGCTCGGGTTTCCTTGCTCACGAGAATTCGGACGCTGGCCTTCCGTGCTCGGATCTATGTCTTGTATTCAGGTAAATTTATTTCGGCGGTCTCATGAATACCCACCTAGGTGGAGCATGTCTCTGGTCATCAACTCGAATCGCCGAGTCAGTCAAGGTACGTTGCTGCCCAGAAGGATACTCACCCTAGTGAATCCCAGACACAGTACTATTTCTACGCTTCTCGAGTCCACCGAAGGGGCGGAAAACACACAACGATGAGGACAGTCGCCACCACGAATGAGCATGGCCATTTCGACCACTTGCGACTCATTGGCGGAGGAATCCAGCAGGCTAGTCAGGGAGAGCTGCGCAGTATCCAATCGAACAGCAATTTTGAATGGTCGACTCACATAGGTGAGTCACTTCGTACCTCCTGGTCACCGCGTCATCTAAAGGATATTTCAGAAGATACAGAAGAATGGAGCGGCCTTCGCAACTTAGGACTCTAAGAACCAGGTGAGCTCACGCTACAGAACTCTCAGTGGTTTCAAAAGCAACGAATCAACGAAACCGGTTGGACCGTCTTCGATACTCAGGTTTGACTAGGCCTCAAATTAGACCAGAGCACCATTTTACAGCGTGATTTTTACGATTGTGTGGTCTTGCGTACATAACGAACAGGTGATACATGGGCCTGCACAAAGGTGAGCTGCGTAGACACTGAACATTGACCGGAAACTTGCCCAAGTAGTGTCTTGCCTTGTGGCGCCGTCAAAGGCAAAGCAACCATCAGGCTCAGGATAGGCCAAACTTCGTGGTGGAAAAAGGGTGAAGAAAAGAGACGAAAACTGACCCGTTCGCAGGAGAGCGGCGGTCCACTTATAAGTCTTCTTGTTCTTGTGTCTGTGTCTCACACTGTAGCCACGTGGAAATTTGGTGCACAGTAGTGTGGACTTCCACTCTCCTGATCGGACTACAGACAAGATATACCCTCCACTTGAATCACTGGAATAGATATCTGAGCTACCTGATGGATATATTGCGTTTGCGATTGGCGATACTGCATCATGGAAATTTTCAAGACTCGTTTTTGGCAAGATCGGCGAGTACTAAACTCCGCTTTAGGTAATAATATTAGTCACGTGCTATGAAGAGCTCATTGTCCAATCATTGTCGTTCAAGAAGTTGGCGCTGCCAGCACTGACAAGGTAAAGTAAGATTACATAGTATCAACCCTTTTCACAGCAGCCGTGACTCCGGATGCCATCCACTGATATTTCCACACTTCACCGCACCGTTAGATCAACTGTGGTGAGCGTGGACGTCAAGTAGACTCGAATTAGCGATGGATTGACCAGAGCTTGCAGCAATGGTCATTAATCACAGATCTTTTAACCCGCTGGCCCGCACTTCGAGGTTGACTAGTATATAGGCTTCTGGCATGGAAATACCATTTGTTCTTCATCGAAGTTGTCTTTTCAGGCGCGCATCGCGTTCAATGGACCTGAGCCAAGTTCTCGGGCGGGGAACGCGGATACATGACGTGCCAATCTACGCGACAAGTCACTGGAGACGTAGGATTCTGGAAAACGCATGACCAGTGTCCGAACTCGCGAGTCGGTGAAGTCGTCTAAGACTTCGTTCAAGCTCGGCAGCCCAAGGTGGACGTTTATCGGTGGATCACGCTATTACTGTTACCGATTTGGCCCCGAGCTTGGATTTGATGCTGAGTTCCACAGATGTTACCTAGTACTTCAACGAGTCATCAGTCCACTTGACACTGTCTTCTCCATGAGATAGACGAGAGATTCACAGAATGGCCTGTACTGTGCCCCACGTCGACGGATGGCCTCGCATAGAAGCATGTTCTTTGGACAAGCGAGTCTGCGACGCAACTCGAGACTAAACTTGGTACGCGTATTAAGTATAGGAGGAGTGCTACACTCGAGCGTGGGTGACAGTCGGTCTGGACACGTTGGATGGGTTTGCCGCCTCTGCCTGTTCGACCCAGTTGTTCGACCCAGAGTGCACATTCTAGTACTCGTGCGGTTCTAGACTTGCCAGCTCGGAGTGTCTCCACAATACAGACGAAGAACAGTCCAGTCGACGCATACATCCACCCGCGTGGATGACGATATGTGGAACTCGGATTCTCGGTGCACCCTGTGCGCCACGTTCATGCAGACAGGTCGTATTTTCGATAGACGCATGTTTAGTATCGATGGAGATATGATTTTTAGCGTCCACGAACTCGTCAGGATGGCGTGTGGTCCCGCACAGTTGTATATCGCTGCCGATGATAGAGAAGCGGCACCTTGTGCAGCCCAGCATCCTCCCGTCCGTCATCCTCCAACTCTGACACTCGTTCCACGCGGAGCACCCTGGCGATGAACAGCTCGGATGCCAACCCCGTCCCTCCCGACGCGTGCTGTACCTCGCATTTCTCCGTGTCTGAACTGCCCAAACTTCCTTGTCCGTGTACCTGCGCGACGGGATCCTCTTCGAACGGGCGTGCGTCTTGTGACTCGCCACCAAGATGTGCAAGCGATAACGAAGGACCAACGAGGCTGCATGACAGTGCGCCGAGCGCGCCAGAGAGGATGGGGAGGCCCTCGCGAGATAGCGTCCAAGGGAGGTTGCTGGCGTCGGCGAATGGACGGGGGTGGATGTCGGGTCTAGCAAAGCGATGTGCGACGTGGGTCTGAGTCGCGGATAGGATGTTGATGACGAGGTGGGGTGCGGGGTGAGGGTGCGAATAGGACGAGGACGGATGAGCTTTGGGTAAAGACGACGCGACATGGGCGTTTAGCGCGGAGGCCATTCTAGAAGGGATGCGGAGAGAGAATGCGACGAGCGGGAATGGGTCGAGCGCGATGGAGGTAAACGAGGAGAGGGTCGCGCCATGGTATATGCTAGACGTTGATGTAGACGTGGACAAGGGTCGCACGGCGTCGGGAAGAATGGCGGTGACGACGACGACGGATTGAGCGGTCTCGCGGAGAAGTTGGCGGAGCAGTCGTCGCGTATCGTCGAGTGTGCGAGTCCTCATCGTCGTCGTTGGCGCACAGGCTGTCATTTATGTAAGACTCAACCGAATTCGTGTATACGAATCCAACGTCGAAATAAAAATATGTCCACGTCGCTCGTACTCCCCGAACCTTCCCCTCCTCCTCTCACCACCTCGTCTACACTGAGATCTAGGAGGACGACACACCAACCACCTCAGCAGCACCGCCCCGCCAACGCCGACTCCCGGATCCCGCAATCCGCTTACCATTCCCGGCAACTCGGGCTTCTGTCCCGGGCCGGAGAGCGCTTTGCGCTCCGCTCGCCCACTCTCAGCTCACTGCCATCCTCTCTCACTGCCATCCTCTCCTCGTAATAGCACACGGAGCGATGTCCAAAGAATTGAAAACAGCTGTAAATAGTCACCCGCTAAACAAAACATCAAAGTCAATCTCTCCCTCGTTACCAAACTATCTGGTCAGCTTCTTCCTCACAGACTCTGGACATTTAGCGATGTTGGTGGTATCATTCAGACTGTGAACTGGAAGCCGTCGCTTATCTTGGTGTGAACTGACCGGGAAGTCCGAGTTGATCGATAGTTCCTGGAAAACAGTCTGCCAGGCGAGCTGGAGGCGACCTCAGCTGGCTTCAAGGTCGATATGTTGTGAACAAAATAAGTAGATACATACAAGTGATATTTCAGTGTCCCGGGGACATTCGCGATGATTCAAGCGAGGTCCGTAAACCCAACCTGCACCGTAGTGTAATCGAACACGCTGTATGCTGCAGTATGCACCCTGCAAAAATCTCGTCATAACTAGCATGTGGAAGCAGCCCCAACTTAAACCTCCTGACGTGACCGTACCGCGCAGCAGATCGGTCTTAAGAAACAATCACGGATGTTTAGAATGTCACATGTGGAAGTGGCGTATAGACCTGGAGCAGCGACGAGCAGCAATGAGCCTTTTGCCCCGGAACAGCTGAGCGGGCGATCGTCGAAGCTTCTCCAATGTGTTGGTGGTTACCACCACCGTGAGGGTGATTGAGGAGGCCAGCTGCGTAGCAAGGAACACGACTACGGACGGCGCCGTGTATGCTGGAAGAAAAGGGGGGATGTATTGTATGTAGTGTAAATGCATACAATACAAGGTGCTAGGGGAAGACTGGAAACGAGTGGAAAGAGAGAGGGGGCGGGCGAAGCGCGTAGCGCTTTAAATTTCCGGTCCGGAACGGGAGAGACCTGCTGGGTGGGCATGAGCTGCCCTCGCAGTGGTAGGGTGACGAGTCGGTGGAGGGCGGGTACGGGTGTGGTGAGGTAGCGAAGGCGAATGGAGGATGTGGCGGTACGAAGAATAAAAGAAGATGCCGCAGCTTACGTTGCTGGTCCGAATTTGTCCTTGTAGTACCTCATCAACTACGACCACAGCGCGTCCCTCAACGCCGCTGAATTGCCTGTCAGAGCGCGACCACGCCGCCCTCCTCGTCTCTCGTGCGCCCTTGCGGCTGCAAACACGCATCATGACATATCCTCATCACGCTATGGCGCCGCCTCGCCCCGAGTCGTCCGTTCATGACAATGCCACGTTCTCGCGCGTTGGCAACGGTGAACCGTCACCCGCATGCTACCTCCTCGACGCTACCGTCGATCACGCCACCCACCTCCTCTTGCCCCTCATCGCCTCGTCTTTCAACAACGACGAGCACTTCGCCAACCCGGACCATCCTCCCGCAAATGCGCGCCTCTGGCTGCACCCTTTGTCGTTGTGCCTCGATGTCGATCCCGAGATCCAGAGTCAATCACACGATAGTCCATGTCATCCGAGACAACACAGCCGAGGTTGACTCATCAGCTGACTGGATTCGCAAACCATAAGTCACCGTCACCCTGAAAGGCAGTCGTCTAACCTGATCCCTTCTCTGCTTACACACCTAAACCAAAATTGGAAACCCACCCTTGAAAGGCACTTGTCTGACCTGCTTCGACCTTCGAGTCCAGGGATAAACATATACTGTGTATATGGCACTCTCATCGTCACGAATACTTCAAGTTCATCGGCACTCTCTCAGTACCCGCAGCGAATGAACGATATGAAACTGTTGATCAGTAAGCTGAGTCTACATAATCATGAAACAAAGTTGACGCATGCCTGTTACCACTAACTCCCACTTCGGTCTCAAATATCTAAAGTTTGAGTGCAGTAGCCTCACGTACAGTAGGGGTCGAGCACGCGTGGATTAAATGTCTCAGCTGTCGTAGGGGATAGAGATTATATCTCAGAGAAGTAAGTACTTCAGTATCAACCACTGAGTATGGATCCTGACGTCACACAAACATGTGTGCAAAGACTCAGTCAATACGGAATATCAAACTAAAGAATCTGACACTCCGTTGGGCCATACAGTCAAAACCTGAAAGATCTTTTGGGGTAAAGAAAATTTACACAGACAGACTGCAAGATACAGAAAAATAGCTTATCAGCTTTGGTAGATATGACTGCTGGAGAAAGTCACAGATACAGGGACATGGCTACGGGGCGGTCAGGAACATTAATTGACCTGACCAAGTGGGCGCGTGGCAAAACATCGAAAAGATTCCCTGAGGGTGAGAATCTCTATCAGATGTTTGGATGTCCCTTGACAGTGCCAGTTCGGTTCAGGACGCCTCATCTGCACTGTTACCGATAGGTTACCAATCAAAAACATGCCGGCGATGCAGTATATAAAGTGCCTCTTCTTTTTTCAACGATAGTCTGCTCTTGGGCAGAGGATCTAGCCCCGACTGACTGTTTCATTCCAAGTATCGCCTCTTGCGGCTGGCGGTGGTTACATCCATCTGTACCAAGTCTCTCATCCGTTACCCGGGGCGACAATGTCTTCTGCAGAAACCACTCTCGAACGCTCAATATTCGCCGGGCTTATTTTCAGCTCCATATTATATGGTACGCAACCGTTGTGCCGTGTTCCACCATGATCATACACAGACCACTCTCAGGTATCTATATCACGTTCTATGTCCATACCATCCGTCTATTCTTGAAAAAACCCCACCCCAAAAAGGAGTTCTATATCATATACTCTTCTCTCTTGTTCGTTTTGATGACCATTGCGGTGGTGACCAATTGCATATTCGATGGTTTAATGTGGATCGAAGATAACGACGGCCCGGGTGGGCCAGCAGACTACTTTGCAGACAATATCTCTGCGTGGTACAACGTTCTCGGTACTGCGGCCGACATGGCTGTCTATGCAATGGCAGACGGGTTGCTGGTGAGAGCCATATTTATATACGGATTTCCTAATAGCGAGCTGAGTTTTGACCGTACCAGTTGTACAGATGTTTCGTATTTTGGCGCGATCACAGCTGGGTTGTTATCTTCCCCGCCTTGATATACGTGTCCTCTATCGGTGAGTTTTCCAATTCCAAAATCTTCAACTTCATGTCTTTGATTCTAACCGGCAATAAGCCATGTCCATTATGATGACAATCGAGGGCGCGATTCCCAGTGCACATATCTTTGAATGGTTGCCCACAAATTTCGGGATTCCATGGACGGCTCTGAGCGTCAGCTTCAATGTCATCGTAACCCTATTGATCATGGCGCGACTGTTAGTCACTTATCGGACAGTCCGTGCATCACTGAGCCCTGCGTTCTCAATGACCTATGTCAATATCTCTGCAACACTCGTGGAGTCCGCCCTACCTTTGACCGCACTCGGCATCGGTTATGCTGTCTGCACGTCCTTGGGTAGCGGTGTTGCGGCTGCACTTGCGTATATTTGGGGAACAGTTGCGGTACGTCTCATCGCATTTATGTATAATGCACGATTGACTGAAAAGTTACATTGATCTAGGCGCTAGCACCACAGTTCATCATTTACAGAGTTGCATTGGGCGTAGCTTGGACGAAGGAGACTGCGTTCACACCAACACAGGATCTCCAATTTGCAGTCAACCCTGATTACGAAGTGAGGACCAGTATAATCGCGGTAGAGACATATGGGGCGGCAGACCCGACGGTTTGCAGTTCCTCCGACAAGGATTTGCGTTCGTGTCATGAAGGGAAGGTGTAGGGTATGGATATGTATTGTTTGGCTTGAGGCTGACATTTATAGGGTCTGGTGACTCTGGTCTGGGCATATGTAAATACGGTTCTGACATGTATCAGTCAAAGGTGGCTCGAACGTCCAAAGTCGTTTGTATTCCTGGACCGGACAGGTTTGCAAAGTAGTAGATCGGGGGAATGACTAGGTCACGACGCTGCCTTATTAGGGCGCTTGGGTGAAATCTTATCTCAATATGTACATCGGATTTATCGCGCGTTGCCGGATCGCTCGTTGGGTCGAATCGTATCTTAATATGGACGTCGGATTCCATGTTCGCTATTCTTCAAGTTGGAGTTGAATGCCCTTGTGCCTGACACTTACTATACCGTACAATAACTTCGGCAGTCATGCTGTTTCGGCAGTCAGACATGGTCACACCCGTCAGAAAGCACATATTACGCGGCAACCGTGACGATTCAGCATGACTACAACTGTTTTTACATCTTCCTCATTTCTGCTTCGTTTGAACCCGTTTGAGCTCGGAAACCTTCAGAATACATATTAGATCTAATGTAGTGGTTTGAATGTTGAGAAATGTGTGCATCATTGTGTATTCTATGAAAGTGCCGAAACAGCATGACTTCCGAAGTTATTGTACGGTATAGTATCCTCTTCATATACACTCGACTCGGACGGGGCTACTAAATATCAAGAGTCGTGGATCCTCTCCGTCATCATGTTTTCAGTCGGGTGAACTATCTGTATGCTCTGAGATTGATGTCTTATGGACAACAATCGAGAAATATGCGAGCCAATCCCGGACCGAGCTCAGGAAAGCAGCAATTTCTCTCTGTCACCGTTACGTTACACCTTTCACGCACCCCGTTTTCTCTCTTCTCTCTCGCCCGCCACCACCCACCGCCACTCTCATCAAGCACGGCGTGAGGCGGCTGCCACATGCTCTCGTTCCACCGAGAGCGTACGTCGTCGCCGACCCATACCCGTACCAGTGACGGAGGCAAAGAAGCTGCAGGATGTGGCCGGGGATTCAGGTGCAAAAAAGTAGTGTGTAGTCACTGACACCTGTCAACATCAGTCTGATATGCAGTCAGACGGGAATGAATCACGAACGCTCGTAACAACACGGTGAGGTTACTAGCGAAAGCAGAAGCAATGACTTAGCTAACTCAGAATACCTATGATGAAACACATAGGTTACTGCACCTTATGGCCTGCCTAAACCAGGGGGTTCTACTGCCACGGTATCTGTAAAGCGGTCTTCAAGATTTCAACAAAGATGATACCATCATCATCAGTTGACCTATCCACCATCATCTTTGGTTTGTTCCTATCTGACAGATATCGTTACTGTTGGCTTCTCATTATAAAGGTCTGCATCATGGACGTTTCACTGCCAGTCCTCACCGCTCATCTACAATGCGATTCATTATGATAGCCACATTTGCAGTCACCGGCAACCTGCTAGTTGCTCTGGCCATTGCGAAACCTATACCAAATTGGAAGGCGGGTGGCATGGCCATACCACTCGCCAGACGCTCTTCCTCTCTGCACTCCAACATAAGCATTGATCTCGACGCAATTAGCTCTCATGGTATATCAGTCAGGGAGTAGGTGGAATGAACCGTTACATCTGGTCTGCTCAGGCTTTGTTTTTCCAGGAAGATCCTTAATGGCCTAGACAATTACGAGATGAACACGGGAACGAAGCATCCTTTCGCTGTCAAACGGAGCGAGTCTGGTCTCCCAAAGCGTGGCGCTACTAGCCTCCCGCTGACAGCTTATGATCATAACATGTGGAAAGGCGAGATTTCGATTGGCACTCCTGCTGAGATCTTTAATCGTAAATTCTCCCTTTATAATTCTGATATACGTTTACGTTACTTTGCGTTACAGTCCGCATCGATACTGGTGCAGCGTAAGTACTTTCTTCTAGTTCATAACTGTTTTCGTTCAAGTCAACTTAGCGACATGTGGGTGGTGCAGACTGGGTGTAATGGAGTTTCCGCAGATAACGACTTCTGGGATCCCTATTCATCTAGCTCTGCCAAGTATGGTGGTCGACCATTTCTGCTCGCATATGGAGATGGAAGCAGCGTCAAAGGTCATATATATACCGATAATGTCACCATCGCTGGATTCACTGTATGTCTTGTATCACTTATGAGCATGACCGTTGAATTCTGACGCCAAGCCAGGCAGACCCTCAGACCTTTGGTTCTGCAATATCATACATTCCTCATGTACCGAACAGAGGATACCATTCAGATGGTTTATTGGGATTGGCCTTCCCTAGCATCGCGGATTTTGGTGCTGCTACGCTGTTTCAATCGCTTGTCAGACAAGCCAAGTTGATCAATCCGGCATTCTCATTGAAACTCACTTCTTCTGGGGCCGAGATGTACGTCGGTGGAGCAAACAGTATGCTTTACAAGGGTGACATCACTTATACACCCGTAACAAAACCTGTGAGTTAAAACGGTAGATGAGCGTGGATGTTGCTAAAATTTCCATCTATGTAGGGATTCTGGCAGGTGTCCATGGATGATGTTCGTGTTAATGGTCATAAGGTCCTCGAAAATGTACCTGTTATTATCGACACCGGTGCAAGCGAAATCTTCGGAGATTGGGATCGCGTTTCAGAGTTGTACAAACCCCTTGGCGGTATCCTCATGGAGTATGAAGGCTTTGGTTTTTATTCCCGTGAGTTCCGATTGCATTCGGCATCTTGTTTTTATCGACAGCTTGCAGTACCATGCAGCTCTTTCCCAACAGTGGGCCTTACGTTCGGTGGCAGGACGTTTGAAATCACTCCCGAAGTTCTCAGACTTGAACCAATCGAGGAAGGTTCTCCCAATTGTCTCAGCGCCATCGTTGCCTACCGCTTGCCTCAGATCGGTGAGATATATTTTCGCTTCCTGAACCCCCTTTTGCTGCGGTATCATATAGACTCGTTCTGACTATATGACCTAGAATTTTGGACCATTGGGATCCCATTCCTGCAGGGCGTATACAGCGTGTTTGATTACTCTAAGTTTCAGGTTGGGTTTGCGGACCTCGC
>JBBPOR010001190.1:0-13577 GCA_038091555.1 Leccinum sublutescens
GGGTGAGCGACAACGGGGGACTGACGCCCTCGAGATTTCGGAGGTAGCGGTATACCATCGAAGGCTGGCAGGGGCCTAAAGAGAGGTTGGCGGCGTGTCAGACAAAGGCGGACGGGGGGCCACGAACCGAATCTGAAGACGGCATTGTAAGCCTGCCGCCACTTCTCTTCAAGTAAACGGGCGCAGTTGGTCGAGTCGGGGCAAGTCGGACACTAGGTTGGTACGCGGATAGGTGTTCCACCCAAGCAAAACGGCAGAAAGGCGACGCACGCATTGGTATTCCTTGGCTAGGGGTGTCAAGCCGAGTTTCAAGACGCGTTCGAGGAACCAGTTGCGTCTGACGAAACGATCATGAGGTGTCAGAGGTAAAAGAAAAGTCAGGACACACCGTTTTTCGAGTTTCAAGAGCGTTTCTTGACTGAGGGTGCTCAGTTCCTCTTCGGACCATCCACCCGGATTATCGAGCACGAAACGACTTGATTCGCGGTAGAGTTCCTCCTCCTCGAAAAGCTCCGCGATGCGCATGGCTTTGATAGGTTTGCCAGCTGCATGAGTAAGGAGGAAAGTCAGACATTCCTGCTGAAGTGCTGGAACACAGAGTTTGTGTGAAATGTTCATAAGACCCTCGACGTTATTCCAGGTAATGTTGCATTGGAGGCTGCGAGCGTGGTCACGTCACCGTACAATGTAGGACGAATGAACATACTGTGGATATACGAATTTGAGAAAATCGTGAAAGATGTTGGCTTTTTCTTCCTTGAGGACGATGACAGCGTCCTGGTCGTGCGCACGGCGGCGTCTTTTAAGGGTGGCAAGGGTGTTTTGAGAGCCCGAACGGACCGCCTTTTGTTTGCCCTTGAAGCTAGGCTTGACGTCTCCAGCGGTGCCTTGGAGCTTGGCCAGACTCGCTCCTCGAGCATCAACCTCGCGTTCGGGGGGCTGGTTGGCAGATACGAGTTGTTCTGATTCGCTCTCGCACATGTCACTTTCGCTTGCGAGAGGGTTCTCGATCTCCACAGGGTCCGACGAGCAGTCGGACGCGGTGTCGCTGGCACTTTCTTGGGGATCGTCTTCAGGGGTAAAGGACATGGCTGCGGTCGTATCAGGATCAGATTTGCCGCCCGGTACAGAGGGTGGCTGTGAGATGGTGATGACGGAAGACATGGATTGGGGACGACCGCCGGTCTCGAGCCACCCGCCACTCAGAGCGGCCTCGAAGAACGGCGAAGCGAAAAAGAGGACTTCCTTGTGCGCCCTATGACGGTCCGATGTTCGTATTAGCGCCCATTCCAAAAAGTTGTGCCACCACAACAGTGCGTTGCGGGGGAAGAGGGGGGGGGGGATGCGAACTCACCAGAACGTGGTACTCTCGATGACGATCTTGACTGTTCCGGGGAATCTTCCGGTGCGAGTGAAGGTGTCGTCGATCTCTATGGCTTGATCGGACTCATAAAGGTTCAGCTCGCTCACGAGCTCGTCGTTGTCGCATCCCTCGAGAAGCCACGGGGGAGAACCGGAAGAACGGAATATGCCTGATGCAGCTGCGTGTGTCTCTGTGGGGGAGCTGAGGGAAGCTGATGGGTTGTTGGGCCCACGTGAATTGCGAGCGATGAGGATGTGAGAGGGATTCGTGCTCATCATCACTGGCATGGGTTGTCGATCGGTCGGAGTGACAGTGACAAGCATCACTCTCTCGCTTGTCATCTTGAATTTCGCTTCAAGTCAGCTCGGTTCATCCACTAGACACGGACTCTCTTGAGAACTCACCACAATGCATTTATACCCTTCTTGCCCACATTGTTCCTACAAGCTTCGTCACACCGCCCAAAACGTCCGTGTACGAGTTGTTGACCTACCGGGGAACCCGAAAATGCTTCGTACAGACTAGCTTCTCTCAGTAGCGATCATGAATCACCAACCTCATTCAAACTTCAGACATATTCGGACCCGATGTGTGCGTTGCACACCCGGAAAAGCCCACTGGGACCTTCCTCTCACCCCTGATGTTTCCATTATTCACTCCAGCAATTCCACTGGGCTTTTGGAGTCCACCATCTCAACCAACAAGGCTACTCTCGGGAATTGTAGGATCGGCCTCACGACGTTGCCCTTGTCCTACGTTCGCCCACCTTGTTTCCTTCTCTGCCTCTGCACCAGAACTCGGACGCTCTTCGTAGGGCCATGGGCTCTCAGATTCTCAAGCCTCATCCGGGCCTGGTATGCCGCGAAGCCGCCCTATCCCGCCCACCTCTGCAAACACTATCAAGTTCTCTACACCTTTTTTGGTGTTCCACTCACTCTCAAATTGCTTACAGAGACTCCAGAGCTCTTCAAGTTTTTCGAGTGACCTCGTCCCTAGAGGTGACCCTTTGGTTGGACATTATGGGCTCAATGCGTTCTTTTGTCCTTTCTCATATTGCCCTTTGGGTCTTACTATCATATATGCTTCAGTTGAGATGGCTCAGCTCATCACGTCCTTCCGCGATTTCACTGGAACTGGGTCCGCGCGAGGGATTCTTATGTACACACTGGCATACACGAATGTATGCGCTTCGAACCCCATGACGACGACACATGAGCTTTATATCCTCGATGGATGGCCCTCCAAGGCAAGTACAGTGCATACACACTCCTCCATCTTGTGTATGAGCGCCAAATAAGTGATGTCAAACCAACCCGATGGGTCTTATCTTATGCAACCAAAGACCACGCCGCGCAAGTTCCTGACGCTTTTACGAGAGTGAGTAATCAGTACTCGAAGGAAGAGGGCGAGAACGAGAGCGAGGCAGTGGGCAAGCCTACAGTCACGGCAAGTCGGTGGCTGAAGGCTTGGCGGGAGAGTGAGTTTTTGGGTGTAAAGCTGGTCATGGATGATATGAGAAGGATGATTACTAATTACTTCCATGGCTCTAAGCAGTGATTAATACATATTACAGATGGAAGTCGGACAGACCAGAAACTACATCGCTATCCTCAAGCAGGACAGGACAAGAAACGTCATTGTCGTAGTCATCACAGTTGGCATGCATCAAATCAACAACGTCAGACTGTACCCCGCCAGTCCTAGCACTGTGCGAAATAAAATGGGTCAGCAACGATAGACAGAACACATGAAAGCAACACGACCACGCACGGTATCCCGTCAGCTTCTCAAATGGCGCATGGAAATATACGCTCGTCGTGCCAAGCGCAAACAACCAGAGGGCGAGAAGCCCCAGCGCAGCATACATCGACCACTTGTGCATCCGCGGGCAGAGGCCCGACCACGTCACGGCGGGAGCGCGCGTATTCGTTATCGATGCCACCCTGATCTGGTCCGCGAGAAACAGGATGGACATGGTCAGGAGGAACACGTGCCCAGATACGTCGTGGCCACTGCGTAGACGCGGTACCGTGCGCCACGTACCCGCCTCGGGGAGCATCCACGGGGACGCGAACAGGCCAGGGTGGGTCTCGGGCGCGAGTGTGATCCTGGAGAAGCAGTACTCGAGCGGGACGGCAAACGAGCCACCTGATGGTAGGGAAACAGTGCACTCCCCGCCCGAGAGGACGATCGCGCGCTCAAGGATGGCGGGGCCGAAGAACCAGCGGGTGAAGGCGAGCCATGCGAGGGATGCGACAACCCACTGGAGTACGCGGCGAAGAGTCTGGGTGTGTCGTGGGCTGGTGAGCCAGATGAAGAGGAAGGCGAAGGATGTCCAGCCCCAGGCGCGTTTGATGAAGAAGGTGTTGAGGACGTTTGACTTGTTGGCGAAGTAGTGGGTGTTTTGAAGGTGATGGGGAAGGTGAGAGAGAAGGGGATCTGAGGTGTCGAGGAACGTCTTGTTCTTGACAGAGTAGACAGTGCCGAGGAAGAGGACGAGAGTGAGCGTTATAAAGGCAGCTTGTCGGGCATCAAAGTGCAGAGTCGTCATGATTGAAAAAAAAACCTTAGCTCATGTACGGTAAGAGACGAGAACGTGTGGAACTGACCTTCAAAGTCGAACTCAACTCTAGCTTCTTTCCACCATCTGCCCACTTCAATGCTCCCCAAACATTCCTCACACGAATGTTGAATGTACATCCATCAATATCAAACAAAGTCCAAGATGTTCGAATATTGGCAATGGACAGCGATACACCCCAATATCCCGGGTCGGATTCCGTCGCTTACGCATCACGATCTTGACCCTAGCGGAATGCGTCTTGGCTTGGGCCTTGCATAAACTCCTTGATGCTCCTGCAACGTAGGAAGGGACGATCGAGCCACGGATCAAGCATGTGTTCGTGACACGACGCACCGCTCCAAGTTGATGAAAATAAAATAGACATGGAAGACAAAACTGACAACCGGGGTAAGCTCCCGTCGCTAATCTTGTCTTGCTACTAATTTTGCTCCCTTCAGCGGCACGAAAGCTCCTTGGCTTCATTATAGGATGACCAGCGTACTCTCCAACTTTCCAATCCGGCGCCGGGATGTGGTTGATGGAATACGCTTTCTTTGCATAGATGGGCGGCATTATGCCCTTTGTCAACGAGGAGCCATATATGCGCGAACATATGCGCGAACATATGCGCGAACACATGCGCAAAGTATACGCCACTCTCACCCCCCACGAGCTTCTCGATGTCATCAAGACGAACTCTGTTCGGGTAACGATGATATCAGAGATAGTGATAGAACGCACGCGCGTCCATACTTCCACAGAAAGTCCAGACAGCATATCTCACACACCGGACTCAATCCACTACCCTCGAGGCTCCCTACGAGCGGAGGACGGAGAAGAACCGTACCGCGACGGAAGGGCTCATGTAGCTGTTCCGTGGCCTCGTTCACACACCAGGAGCTTCACACTGCACAGGGTGACCCGGACATCGAGTTCAGCAAAGCGTTCACAAAGGGGTACGAGGCCATCCTGAAGTGCTACCACAACATTTTCGTCAAGGGTGTATTTTCGGTGCGTCTATGGGCGTCGTTACACTCTCGCACCATTTTCTCCATTCTATTCCCTTCCTTTCATTCGATATTCTAGTATTGGTGTTCCTTTTTTTTTTCTGACTCGGGTCGTTTCTGTTGGGCCGTACGGGCATCGTTACCGTTCCACGGACAACCAGCTCGCGATGAATGCGTGCCTGCGCAAAGACTTGTACGCCAAGCTCGCTACGGACCAAGAAAGTGGCGGGGCAACCGCCCCGTCGGCCGATATGGTTTACTAGGTGCTAAATAAGTGGCTTGAAGGGTTGGGCAGAGTCAACGTGCAGATGCAAAAAGATGTACAAGGAGAAGGGGTATGGGAAGATACAGATGCAAAAATTAGTGGCACAGTTTTGGTTTGGTGAACGCTCCGAAGCCTTTTGACCCAAGACGGTGGAGTACTCGACAAGGTTATACTACCCTTGCAAATGCGCGTTCCACGATTTCCCTTCCACCTTCTTCCCAGTCATCCCAGCACAATGCCCACGTATTAGTATCTCTTCCTAGTAAAACATCCCCTACATCGCCTTCCCTTGCTTCCTTCCCAACTTTCTGGTATCCCTCGACCACTGGCATCACGCAATTCCACCTCAACACGCCCTCCAGCTTGAAGCCCATCCGTTTGGCAAGATTATTAGAGGGCACATTGCTCGGGGATACGGTCCACTTGACTTTCCTGAAGCCAACTCCAATAGAGGGCATTTCAAGGAAATGTTTCAGCAATAAACCGACGGCGTGAGAAGCGACGTGGGTTCTCTGGAAGGCAGGAAGGACGATCGCGGGACCTATCTCCGTGACGAGGTCCGTCTTGCTGGTGCTCAAGGCCCCGAACACGCCTGCGAACGAGCCTGGCCACTCGGGATGGCTGGGGTCCTGACGGGTGGTATCAATTGCTGCGAAAAAGAAACAGCCTTTATCCCGCCGAAATTTCTCGACAAGCCTGAGGAAGTCGGCTGGGCGCTCGATGGCGACGGGAAGGTGTTTGAACATGGATTCGTGTCCGCGAACACCATCGAAGTAAGCGGCGGCGTGAACTCGGGGGATGAACGGGACGAGTTGCAGTTTATTGGTGGACAACACAGGCGGTACAGGAAGGACAAAGTTAAGATCGTATGGTTCGGGACCGTACAACTCGTCTTCGGGGATTTCTGGCTCGGGTGTGTAGTGATTCACGAAGGCCATGATGGATGTTACGCGCGAGCTCGATGGAAAGCGATCTTAACCTTGTAGATTTTCGTCCCAGTTGGTGTATAGGGGAGTCGGTGGTGTTTGAACTGATTGAGTGATTCTGCCAGCGAGTCAGACGGGATCACCAGGATTGGATTGGAGAAAGGGGCAATAGTTCCATATTTATAGTTCACTTCAACCATGACTCGCGTCACAAACTTTGGCAGAAAGCGCAAATATCTGGAAGCCGGTTTTACAAGCGATCCCACGCCAGCATCAGAAGGATGCCCTGCATCTGATGAAAAAGCTGCGGATGGTGGTCAAGGTGACTCTGCGCATCCGAAGAAAAAACGGAAGAGAACAAATAAGACGAAAGCAGATGGTGGTGATGAGCAAACATCCGGAGGTGGTGCAGACAAGGGAGGAGAGACGGACGTAAGAAGCGGGGGAGACGAACCATCTGCTGCCAGTGGGCAGAAGAAACCTAAGCCGATAAAAAAACGCGGAGAAGTCAAAAGTAAACAACATTCTGCCTCATTCTTGTCCCTGGAAGACTGATCGATCTCCCGCTAGGCGTCGCTCTTAGTGGTTATCAGAAGCGCACAGAGCAGCGTCGACTCTCGAGGATATCAGATCGCCAGGCTGACACGGTATGCTTTGCATGTCGCGAGAAGGGCCATGCTGCCAAGGACTGTCCCAAAGCAGTAGGTGAAGGGGGAAATGGTCGAAAGAACAACACCACTGTCGGGATGTGCTACAGGTTCGTGTTTGCCTTTTCTCCGATGAGTCTCTTCCTAGACGATGGGTAGATGCGGTTCGACGACGCATACGTTGTCTCGTTGCAAGAAACCAGAAGATCCACACAATCCACACCCTTTTGCTTCGTGTTTTGTTTGCTCTGGGAAGGGTCACCTTGCTTCAGCGTGCCCGCAAAACAAGGAGAAGGGTATATACCCCAACGGGGGGAGCTGCAAGCTCTGTGGCGAGAAGACGCATCTTGCGAAAGATTGTGAACTGCGGAAGAAAGAATCATCTGGGACAGCGGCCGCAACAATCTTTGGCACCGGGAATGAGGCTGGTGCAGATGAAGACGACTTCCATACTTTCAAGCGAAAGACTGCGGAAGTATCAAAAGACGAGAAGCAGGAAGATCGACGGAGAAAACGACTCGATGTGAAGGCGGGTCTGCACACAGGGACGGTAAAAGCTTTCGGGAAAACCGAAGTGTCTAGCAAACAGAAGAAAGTCGTGTTTTTTTGACGAATTTTATGCCTTTGGGTCGGTATTCTGAGTCCGATCATGTAAGTACTTCATATTGCTCTGTCGCAAATTCCTGAGGGCCTGCCCTCGTTCCAAACACTACTTGCTAAAAGGTCAGATCAATCAAGAGCTGTCTTTTTGCTTCTCTGAGGGCTGAGGGCTGAAGCACTGATTACCTCGAACTGAGTAATCATCAATCAACTTGTACGAGGAATTCGTCTTGCACTGACAGAGGAAGCACGACTGGCAATATCATCATCTCAAACATTTGGTTGTAACCTCTAGGTCAATATCATGAGTCTGGGGTGTTCCCGCTCGTTCTCTAAGTTACCACCCGTTCGAAATTCCCAAACGATGCAAGCAATGCGCCATTGTATCATGCCATTGACCTTGGCGGAAGGTAACGGGCACTGATCTGGCCATTGAGTGGCACTATACTGTCTCGCTGACAATGAGCCTGCTGCTGGCGCCCGCTCCCCCAAAGAGCAAAAATTATGTGAGGCCTTGCCAGGAATCGAACCTGGGTCTTGGGAATCAGAATCCCAAGTGATAACCGCTACACTACAAGGCCATGCTAATTCACCTCTACTATACGTCGATCGTGCTGCGTCGGATCAATGGAACACGATGACCAAGAATCAGTCTAATATTCGTCAATCGTAGTTTCACTTTGGGGCCAGACGTCTTGTTGGCATCTCGGAACGCAATCGGAGCACATAAGCAACGCAGAAAACTGGGGATTTTTCACTCATTGACCTTTCGGGTGATAAACTTGCCTGCATGGCATCCATCGCTCTGATTGCTCTGCCAGTTAAATTAAGTATCTATATGTACGGACCGTACAGTACGGTGAGGTTTCACTCAAGTCTCAAGGTCGCTCACGATGAGCACGAACGCCGAGTTCTGCAGTGGTTCCAGTGTTAGTGTTGCAGGCGATGGCAATGTAATAGTGATCGCGATTGGATCATCGACATCCAAAGATATGAGAGTTGGAAACGGGGAAGCGTGCACGCACTGAAGACTCAAGAGGCGGACTCGAACGACGCGCTCTGACGCTTCAAAGAGAGAATGTCGATCCTTGATCCGTAATGGACACATCATCAATTTAGTCCTACTAGTAGGTACTCTTCCGTTTTTTCTTCGGATGATGAGTCACCTTGACCACCATCCACAGCTTTTTCATCGGATGGCGTCCTTCTGATGCTGGCGTGGGATCTCTGTAAAACCGGCTTCCAGATATTTACGCTTTCTGCCAAAGTTTGTGATGCGAGTCATCATGGGTCCAATTCCATCGGTACGGATGTATACTGGTGAACTAAATATGGAATTATTGCCCCTTTCTCCAGCTTCGTCTTTCGCGGCTGTACATATTACTACCCGTCTGACTCGGTTCAGGTAGCGCCCCCCTACTAGCTAAAATCTACAAGGTTGAGATCGATCTCCATCGAACTCGCGAGTAACATCCATCATGGCCTTCGTGAATCACTACACACCCGAGCCAGAAATCCCCGAAGGCGAGTTGTACGGTCCCGAACCATACGATCTCAACTTTGTCCTTCCTGTACCGCCTGTGTTGTCCACCAATAAACTGCAACTCGTCCCGTTCATCCCCCGAGTTCACGCCGCCGCTTACTTCGACGGTGTTCGCGGACACGAATCCATATTCAAACACTTTCGCATCGCCATCGAGCGCCCAGCCGACTTCCTCAGGCTTGTCGAGCTATTTCGACGGGATAAAGGTTGTCTCTTGTTCGCAGCAATTGATACCACCCGTCAGGATCCCAGCCATCCCGAGTGGCCGGGTTCGTTCGCAGGCGTGTTCGGGGCCTTGAGCACCAGCAAGACGGACCTCGTCACGGAGATAGGTCCCGCGATCGTCCTTCCTGCCTTCCAGAGAACCCACGTCGCTTCTCACGCCGTCGGTTTATTGCTGAAGAATTTCCTTGAAATGCCCTCTATTGGAGTTGGCTTCAGGAAAGTCAAGTGGACTGTATCCCCGAGCAATGTTCCCTCTAACAATCTTGCCAAACGGATGGGCTTCAAGCTGGAGGGCGTGTTGAGGTGGGATTGCGTGATGCCAGTGGTCGAGGGATACCAGAAAGTTGGGAAGGAAGCGAGGGAAGGCGATGTAGGGGATGGTTTACTAGGAAGAGATACTAATACGTGGGCATTGTGCTGGGATGACTGGGAAGAAGGTGGAAGGGAAATCGTGGAACGCACATTTGCAAGGGTAGTATAACCTTGTCGAGTACTCCACCGTCTTGAGTCAAAAGGCTTTGGAGCGTTCTTTTTGCATCTATATCTTCCAATACCCCTTCTCCTTGTACATCTTTTGCATCTGCACGTTGACTCTGCCCAACCCTTCAAACCACTTGTTTTGCACCTAGTAAACCATATGGGCCGACGCGGCGGTTTCCCCGCCACTTTCTTGGTCCGTGGCGAGCTTGGCGTAGAAGTCTTTGCGCAACGGGCACGCATTCACCGCGAGCTGGTTGTCCGTGGAACGGTAACAATGCCCGTACGGCCCAACAGAAACGACCCGAGTCAGAAAAAAAAGGAACACCAATACTAGAATATCGAATGAAAGGAAGGGAATAGAATGGAGAAAATGGTGCGAGAGTGTAACGACGCCCATAGACGCACCGAAATTACACCCTTGACGAAAATGTTGTGGTGACACTTCAGGATGGCCTCGTACCCCTTTGTAAACGCTTTGCTGAAATCGATGTCCGGGTCACCTTGTGCAGCGTGAAGCTCCTGGTGTATGAACGAGGCCACGGAACAGCCACATGAGCCCTTCCGCGGTACGGTTCTTCTCCGTCTATCGCTCGTAGAGAGCCTCGAGGGTGGTGGATTGAGTCCGGTGGGTGAGATATGGTATCTGGACTTTCTGTGGAAGTATGGACGCGCGTGCGTATGCGTACAATGTACGAAGAATCATCATCAGGAACAATGTTTGGATAGAGTGAGCGAAAGCGAGGCAGAAACAAAGCCAAGGGACGTACGGAGAGGTTTCACTCAAGTCTCAAGGTCGCTCACGATGAGCACGAACACCGAGCTCTGCAGTGGTTCCAGTGTTGGTGTTGCAGGCGATGGCAATGTGATACTGATCGCGATTGGATCATCGACATCCGAAGATATGAGAGTTGGCAACGGGGAAACGTGTACGCACTGAAGAGGCGGACGACGCGCTCTGACGCTTCAAAGCGAGAATGTCGATCCTTGATCCGTGATGGACACATCATAAATTTAGTAAGTACTATGGATGTTGTTGGTTCATGACTTCGACGAATTGATCATTATTATGTAATCAGCAACTTCCCATCGTTCGATCGAAAGCCATTACAAGGTTGCCAGGTTGCGACGGTTGAGCGCTAGTGCTGACACCGAGTCTCTCTGAGTCTCTCAATAAACAAGACACACCCGTTTTGTTTTATTCATTATTCAGTCTCAGTCTGGCTGCACCCTGTGTAAAACGCATCAAAAGTTAGCAACTCTATCTTATGGCATAACAACGTTACGTTGCCCACGGTTTGTACAACACGAGCTCTTTGTTCTTTCACAGGTTCTCAGTTGTTCTTATACGAATCCTGCCGAAATTGACGCATCGCCTGAAGTTTCTCGAGTGTGCACCCGTCCTTGTTGAAAAAGTGTTCGAATGAAGAACTTTCGAACATAATTTTCCCTCGTCGTACAGCGTCCACATCTTTCTCCCTCACACATGAAGTGCTACATCTGCCACAAACCAGTCCCACACTACGAGTACACGCGCCATGTCGGCGCGCATCTCGTTGACGATGAAACAGGGAGTGGACATCTTCAGTCAGATGCCTCTGATATCGACTATGACTATGAATACGACGAAGACAGCGACCACAGCGACGGCTATAATGACTATAGCTACGAAGAAGATTTCCGTGGCCCCGACACTGTTTTCGGGCCCACTGGGCCACTCGGTCCCACTCGGCCACCCGGGCCCACTCGGTCACCCGGGCCCACTCGGCCACCCGGCCCACGCATGGCTTCTGTCGCTTCTCCCCGCACATCTTCCCGTGCCGCAGTGATTCGCAGTCCACCGAACGCTTTCCAGATCTGGTTCAAGAACTTCAAGCCTGACTCCCCGCAGTATACTACGATCGATGGGCAAAAAAAGAGAAACTCGGATTCAGAAACGGAGGGATTCATTCAAGGTGCTAAATTCCTGCGAGATACCAGCAAGGGAGAAGTGGTCAAAAACGTGAAAGAGTTCAAGGGTTTTTCGGACAGTGAAAGGAAGGCTTGTTTGAAGTTGGTTCGAGATATCCCGATTTTTCCGGTAGGATTGTCAGGTGCTTGTCATTCGTCTGTCTCACGTCGCGCGCAGGGCTTGGTTGCTTATGTCTACACGCATCTGGTCAAGTGTCCCCCTCGCGGATGGTTTTGGGATGCAGATTGGTCCGATCGAGTAGCGAAGCTGACCCAATTGGTAGGGTGGTGGAATGAGGATGGCGACGTGAATTGCATTATGTCATGCGACATGATAAAGAAGAGGCTGCTCGAGTTCCTTCGTGACGTATGTGGTCTCTCGTTTCGCCCTTTCGAGCTCGACTGATTGTCCACAAGGCGAGATATTCACCTGACAATCACAAATGCAACCCGGCGTTGTTGAATGGAACGACGATGTTGAACTGTGATACCCGCAACTTCACTGCCGTGGCGGCGCTATGCATCACTGAACAACAGAAGGGGAAACTTCTATTAGTTCAGCGCGGTATTCAGGCCATAAGGCTCGTTGAGCTTTTCCACAGCGTAAGTTAATACGTCGAGTTTGGAGTAACAACACTGAAACAAGGCTTAGTTATTGGAAATTAATGTTGAACTGGAGGAGAGGTATTGGAGGTGTTTTTTTAATGCCCTTGTTATGTTTTCAAAGGAGTGTGGATACTGTCCTCGTGGTATTTACCTTGCCGATGATTCAATCAGTGGTCTCGTACTTCAAAGTCAAGGAGCATTTGGTGAAGTCTCTAAAGGCAAGATTGGCTCTCGTCTAGTCGCCGTGAAGGTCCTAAAACGCAAAGTTGAAGTGGGTTTGTCAGAGTACAAGAAGGCGAGATATACTTCTCACCTCCCAATAAAAGATGACTTGACGACAACTTTCAACTCTAGGAACTGTCCAAGGAAGCCATTGTCTGGAGACACCTATGTCATCCCAATTGCCTACCACTCTATGGCGTCTACGAGATGCCTACGAAGGAGTATATCAATGTTGCACTTGTCTCTCCATGGATGGAAAACGGAACCCTAGCCGATTATCTCAAGAAGAACTCCGAGAACTCTGAACCGAACCGAACGAGGCTGGTGAGCACCAGTTTTTTCATGCTTGAATAACCTCACAATTGCGCAGATATTGGACGTGGTCAGGGGCTTGAACTACTTACACTCAATGAAACCGCACATCGCTCATCGAGATATCAAACCAGTATGTTCAATGTCTGCTTCCTGAGCCAAGTCCTTACATAGTTGTTTTTACGTTCAGCAAAACATCCTGATCACAAACAACGGACGTGCATGCCTGGCCGATTTCGGGCTCGTATCCGTTTTCGATACGGATGAACATTTCCGAACAGCTACAAATCAGCTCGCCATTGGCGGTACACGTCCTTACATGGCTCTGGAGATGTTTCGTGCGAAGAACGACGATGCGAAGCGAAGATTGAACAGGCGAGCATGTGATATGTATGCGCTGGGTTGTACAATCTATGTGGTATGTCGACAGTTCTCGCCATCGGGATCACGCCTGATCGGGTGTTCATAGGTTTACACGGATAACTTGCCTGAGCAAGTACAAGTTGATCTCATGTCCGACAAATTACCGGTGAAGATCTCTGCCGACATGTGGAGTTTTGTTCAAAACCTGTGTAATAAAGATCCGTCGAAACGGCTGACAGCGGAAATGGCAGTCAGTTGGATGGAGGAGAAAGCGCGACAGGAGGGTACGGACGCGAGTCTTGCGGGTTCCGAAAAAGAGTGGAAGTGGAGGGGGCCTAGTAGTGACAAATGTTTGTGGTCTGTATAGTTGGAATTCAACTTGCCGTCACACATGTTTCATAATCAGGAGCAAACGGAATTCATTTCGCGATCGACGTCACCAGAGGCAATATATATGAACTTGCTCCTGTGTGCCGACACTATTCATGTTGGGGGCGGTAGGTCGATA
>JBBPOR010001191.1:0-13554 GCA_038091555.1 Leccinum sublutescens
CCATGTTGTGCGCCACCCCCTGGGTGGGATTTTCCGAGCTCCCACGCCAGACCCTGGGGAGCTTCCGGCTCGCCTGTCGGCTCGCGGAACCTGGGAAAGACCAATTTTCCCTTTGGTAGGTCCGGGAGATCCCCCCTTGCGAATGCTCATCCACGGTGAGGGAGAGACTTTCCAATATAAACAGTCACCGAGTACTTCACTCAACGAGGTGTCAAATAGTTGTTAAATTATAAATACCGGCGTCGCTGCATCGGCTTCTCATCCCCGAAGACGAAGCCATGTTACCCATCATACTGACCAACCGTCCACACGAACACATCAACACATCGGGCTCCATGGACTCTTGCCACATGCTTTCGGGTTCCGGGTACGCTGCAGCGCACGCCGATGCTGATCCCGTGCGGACGATAATGGCCCAGCGCACAAATGATCGTAATTTCAAGGCCCACAACAGGGTTTCGTTTCCCAAAGTGGAGCGCGTTTGAGTATATTGAGCCCAAGCGCGTTGCAAGATCTAAGTGACAACGATGGCCCTGCAGATGCGTGTTTCGAGCGGTAGGCCCATTTTGAGACTGTCTTCCCGGTAGACGTGTCGGGACAATTGACTTCGCTAGAACAAAGAGTTGTTTGACATCGTTCGCCCATGCGAGGGAACAGCTGTGAGAGAGCTCAGACATCTTGCAAAGCATGCGGGTATATCCTTGGACGTGGACAGACCTTTCTTCCTTTCGCTCGTTGACGCTGCAAGTGGACGATGAGAGGCCAGTTACGTGCTGAGTCGATGTTTGGCGTCTCGCACAGCCTGGAATGGGGCGTTCTGGGTGACGAGGCGACCGGACGCCAGCGTGCAGTCGTCACGTAAGTTGGCCGCGTCTTCACGGTAGTGGAAGTAGAATTCGGTCAGGAATCGACTCGCGACGTATCCGTCAGCAATCACCTTCGTTTCGAATTGTCTGAACGATGGATGCTCAGCGACCCAAAGGGCATGCACGTGCCGGCGAACGATTTCGTGAGTTTTGCCAACTTGCTTTTGACGGTCACATCGAAGCCCGCCATTTTACGATCATCTTGAAAAATATCTTCAGGGAGAATCATCAGGGTGGGACCGATATCCTCCTTCTCTCTCTACTTTGGATAATGAAGTTGAAATTTCGATGACGCCATCCGCGCGGAGATTGTCATTCTTCTGCAAGATGTTGGTCTGGTCCCGATCCCCGTCAGGATTTAAAACCAGGTCGTCCATACGACAAGTAAACGCCCGGTGCTGCAAGAGTTTTGTGAATGAGTGACTGAGGATAACCAAGTGGTTGTCCCCCGACATTCGTTCCGTATAGTTCACTATCGAGGTGGTCAAGGTCAAGGCCGGTTGTCGGGTGCGTGACCGGGAGGACAACGATCCTCTCCTTCCTCGAGGTCCACAGCCGTGGTGATTTCGCCATCGCGCACCACCTTGCGGTTCTTCGTGCACTCGCGCAGGAACAACGTCAGAATAAGCGTAAACCCAGCGACCGGCGCGGATACGATCCATATCGTCCTGATCGCGTCCGACCATGCCTTGGTAGACAGCATCGCGAGAGGTGACGTCCTGGTTGTAATCATCCCCTGGTCAGCACCGGCACGACAATCGAAAAATGAATGCGAAGCTGCTTACAGGAACCAAGTGAACCAAGCCCACGTTGTTGTTGAGCTCAGCGACCGTGGTGCCCAGACCAAGGCTGGCAAAGTTAGGAATCTGGGCGACTTTCTGAGCGAGGACGGTTGCAATGATGGCTTCTCCGACCGCGATTCCGACTGCGCCTCCAACAGTACTAGACACATGTTAGCTTTAGTAGGTTTCAGCAACTGCACGTTACAACGGGCCTACCGAAGGAACATGAAGGCGCTTGAAGCGGTAGCCATGTCTTTCAGGGGCATCGCCGCCTGAATGGCCACGAGAGGGACTTGGAACAAGCAGCTTATTCCCATGGCTGCAATTAGAGGGTAAATCTCTTGCTCAGCACTACAGACTGGATAAGCACGATACGGCAGTTCGAACATAGAATATACTTACATGCCCGACGTATAGTTGAGCATGATCATGAATCCAAGCGTCAAAAACACCCATGCTATCCATATTATCGGGCGGTATTTTCCCATCTTCGTTAGGAGTAACCCGGAGAGGACAGAGAATATGGCAGTTCCGAGTGAAAAGGGTAACATCCTACGTGCAGAGTGTCGATCAATGGAAACGCTGCGAAGGGATCGATGCTTACTTGATTCCAGAAAAAGTGGCGGATGCTCCGAGTACTGCAAAAAGTCAGTTACTGTGTTGTGCAATAAATGCGGCTGCTAACCTTGGTAATACAATGGGAGGTAACTAGGTCAGTGGACAATCGCAGTATTCGAGCTTCCGCGACTCACTATGAAGCTCCAAAAAGACAAAAGCATGCAAGAGAGAATTGATGAGAATGACAGCAGTAGTGCGAGTCTATGTCATCTTGTTAGATTGTTCAGGATTGGTTGAATGATGACTCACCCTGAACAAACGCGCGGGAATGATAGCAGACCGCTTGGTATACATTTCGTTGACGCCACCGAGAACAAGTAAACAACTCCAATAATAAGCGGAGCAAGCGTCATACGTGGCGAAGCGTCCCGCCGGAACGACCTCGACTGTCAGACGGTCAGTAATGTCGTAAACATCAGAAGTCGATCACGCACTCCTTCAGTGGTACAATGTCGGATATATTAATCATCACAAGCTGTATGATCCCACCGCCGCCGATGCCCTGGACGGTTCTACACACGATCAACCATGTCATAGTCTGCGCCGCTCCGCACGTCGCGGAACCAAACTAAAAAATGTGAATATGAGTATCTGGACAACAGTGGAGCTTGAGCCTTGAAGCGCATACCAGAAAAATGATTATAGACGAGTAAAGGATTGGTTTGCATCCTATGACATTCAGGTCAGGATTTGTCAAGATTTGCAGGGTGAGCTGACACGCTTACCAAACATATTGAACAATTTGCCATACAAGGGCCCAAAGGCGCCTGCGCCGAGCATGTATCCACAGGATGAACAAGCCTGATCACGCGAGTGATGGAGGACGACAACACATACCTGCCAACCCAACTATAGCTATTTCCACCGCCGAGTTTGGCTACGTTGCAACGATCGTCTGTCGAGACAAAGTTCATAATCTGATTCAGAAACCACGACCGAGGCGACGACCCAACCTAACTCACCTGATCGAGTGCAGCCAAGAACATGGTGCACATGAGGCCGAAAAATACGATGCCCAGCCCATGGAACACGGAACGTGGCCTCCACCCGGGGGCGTCCGCGCTACACTAAAACAAGCCTAGACGAGCACTGCAAGGCGAATGAGCGACGTGGAGGAAGCGGTACCTCTCGCCTGGAATCGATATATCACCGTCTTGTAGGTGGCGGCACACCTTTTCATTTATAGACGGAGTCTTCGTTGAAAGACCGTTGTGCCCGCCACCAGTTGTGTCCTGCGGTGTAAAGAGCATTTCGGCAATAGCTTGACGTTGCTCCTTTGCGATCTTATCCTGTGCGGATGAAGCTCGATAGATTTTTAATAGCGAGAGGAATTTACCAATGATTGTAGGTTTCCATCTTTGAATTCCATCATGGTCACCAAGATAGTTCCTCGGCCCATTTATCACCCATTGGCAACATTGGTGGACACTCAATGGAGTGACGGGTTCTGGGTAAATCAACTTCCTGGCGAAAACAAGTGGCATGTCGATCTCGTTGGGTTCAATGTTGACATCGAGGGAAATAACCGAACGCCCGACGTAATTGACACGTTTTCCCTATACAATCTTGCTAAGCGCATGAGCCTCATAAAACGGACGATCATGTGCTTCCGAAACATACCCTCCTTCTTTTCCAGACCCTGCTTTACGCCAGAAGGTGGTAGCTTTCCCGGTTGCAGAGATTCTGATTACTATCGAGAGAGTTGCTGACGTCGACTTGTAGCTGGATCAAAGCTTCCAAACAAGCGTCTGCGCAAAGCCTCATCCGCAATCGAGTTTTTCGCGGATGCGGCAGCAAGTGAAATCGCGCAAACGACGAGATTTGTAAAAACTCTGGTGATGAGCTCATTTTGAGAGTTCTCGAAGAGAGTTTTCCCCATTTTGGACGCTGGCCAAAATCGCGTCGACGGTTCCAGCAACGCGTCCATTTAAAAACACGTCCGCGGAAGCCAACGACAGTCCATGACCTGAATGTGGTGCAAAGGGATCATGTCTTCCAAACAGAAGTGAACTGATGACGGGACGATTTTCGAACAAACGATGCAGGTGAGCACGATATTCTTCTGGAAGCATGGCTCTTTCGTTACGTTTACGGGATGTCTTGACCTTTCCGCTGGCTGACTGGGGGCGCCACCTTTGGAGCCGCGGTTTGCACTTCTACTTCCTCGTATCCGGATAGGTCAATTTTCCTTGGAGTTCGGAATTGGAAAAATCGTCGGAACGATCAAGTGTCTGATCGTCTACACTTGGACGATAACCTGCGGCCGCTTGTTGATCGGAAAGGAATACATTTAGGCGCTTGAGGCCAAGTGCTGATGTTTCATGGAGACGTCGTGTTTCATAGTCTTGGTAAAGCCTTCCTTCCACAACGTGTAGCCATCATATCTATGATGCCATCCGTCAGGAAATAGAGTGGAGCCAAAGAAAAAGTGTTGAGGGGAGGCCACTCACGCATTACAATCCTGGTACGTCTTTGAGATGGCTACCTCCAGAACAACCTCTTTTCCGGCCTGATAAACAAGCTCATCCTTGTCATGATCGCGTTTACTGCCAAATGGTAGGTAGCACGTAGAAACTCGAGGCGCTTTTTGAATTCCTCGTCACGCTATCTTCATCGGCATCAGTACCCCGTGATTGGACATGGATATCGAAACGAAGACGTGTTTGTCGTCTCCAGGCGTAGGTCTGCGAGACACCAGTCCAGATTTGTTGACGGTAGCAGGTTTAGTTGGTCTGCGAAACCCGGGTCAGGATACACATTGAAATGTAAACGACAAACGCGACATCACCTAGTATGTCGAGTTTCAAAAGGTCGTCTATTTTCTTTGCGTCCAGTTCTGGCCTAGCCTAGACCGAAGCTGAGTTGCTTCGCAGTTGTGATCCAGGATGTGCGGATGGTTGAGGTATATTTGAGTATGTCCCCTGCTCGAGAATTGCTCCGGGATGGGGGGGCATACTCCGGATTTGACCGTGTGCTCCCGAAGGAGCAGACATGGGTCGAAATGTGAACTGGTGGAAGCGACTTTGTGGAAGTCTCGTTGTTCACGACGACAGCGCGTGCTCGTCCGCCAGGTTTTTGGAGGTCCACTTCGAGTCGGGAGACGAGAACGGGGGCGGCGCGAAATACACTGACGGTGAAGCAGGTCGCAGAAGAAGTAGGATGGGGAGAATTAGATGAAACCAGTTACAGATTGAGAGGCTCTCCCAACCTGAGGGAGACGCAGGATTTGCTTTTTGTTCCACTGGACCGTGGCGGACGCGGCGGTGCCAGTGTACATATAGTACGTTACGCGTATGGCGGAACAGGTGCACATGCGGCGTTTTTCATGTGCCACCGTGGTTTTCAATTTTCTGCCACATGTCAACGCGTTTTTTTGTCGAAACAGTGTATTAAGTAGTTTAGTCTACATCCTTAGCACATGGTATAGCACAAAGACATGATGTGTTTCACTACGTAGGCCAGGTTAGGGACTCATGCGGATATGTCGAATATTGAAGCTTCGAAGGGTTCGGTCTCGATTGCCATGATCTAAACCTGGAAGTTTGTCGACGAGGTTGATCACACCAAGATTGTATGTCCGAGTGTTCTTTGTCCATCGCCGTATCACTCACCATCATGTTCTTCCTCTCAGACATGCATTATCGATTGGGAGTCGACGACCACTCGGCCTTTGTGGGCTTGTGCTCACCTCCCGGCATTCGTTCAGACGAGCATATTCACGTCCAAGCTGTTCCGCGAGCTTGCCCATCATTGCGTGGAATGGGACGGATGGGAGGAAGGGCTCGTCGAGAGCATCCTGGGACCAGAGGACAACGATGTGGAGTGGTTTCAAGACGTCGACTCGACCGTCGATGGCTCAGAAGTGCCGAGCGCGCCGTCGGGCAACGGAAGGTGCCACATCAAGAGCAACGCGAGTTGTCAGATGTCGAAGCCGTCGTCAGGCGAGCTCAGGCTGGTGGCTATGAGGAGCCGGAAGCAGGCGGGCCAGTTGCCGACGACGGGAGACACATGTGGGGGCCGAGTCACTGGAGAGCTAGGACGGCGGTTGGAGGCGTGGTTGAGTGTGACTGGCAACGGGAAGCGGCGGCCAGGAGGAATATGATGCCGAGGAATCTGATCTGATTCGGAGGTCGGACCCTTGTAATGATGCAACGGCTTTAGTATGCATCCATAGACTTTGCATGACTTGTCTGTAGAATGACAAGGGACCTAGGAAAGAGCCCAACTATAGAGGCTTATGGAATGGAAAACAAAAAACACTGCATTATCTGAGGTCGGCGGCGGTACCGGTAATGAACCGGGAGGTCAGTCATCCGACAGTTATCCGGGTGTCATCCGGGTGTCATGAAGGCGTTCACCATATCTGCAAAATCTACGACCAATGCGACGGAAACGATGAAATCCGCCGTCTTTTCCCCGCTAGATAACACCATACCTTGGTACGTTTGCTTGACTTGTCTGACGCCCTCGAGTTGATCCTCCTCGAGTTCCTGCGTGAGCTCTACCGTCTCCTGGTGTTTCTTGACCGACAACGCCTGGAAAACAACCAATAGGGAAGAACGATGCGAACGTTCCATAGCAATCAAGAAAGGATTGAAAGGCACAGACCACGAGCGGTTTCAGGGCTTCAGC
Organism: Leccinum sublutescens; assembly: GCA_038091555.1. Classification (NCBI taxonomy): domain Eukaryota; kingdom Fungi; phylum Basidiomycota; class Agaricomycetes; order Boletales; family Boletaceae; genus Leccinum; species Leccinum sublutescens. The sequence goes on from JBBPOR010001191.1 coordinate 6,899, forward strand.
GATCTTGACGACGACCTCCCGCTTCTGGTCCTCGATGACAGCGTACTTGGCGAGGAAATCTTGATACGTCGCCTTCCTGTCCATCAAACAAAACATGGCTCACATCGTCACGGACGCCAAAAGTACGCCCTCACATATCGTTCACGATCCCTTTGATCTCGGTCTTTTTTCGATCGACCTGTCCGAGGGATGGAGGAGGGAGTGGCGAAAAGAACGAGAGAACGAACGTGCGCGTCGAGTTCGGCTTGGGCCGCTTTCAGAAACTTGGTTTATTTTTCTTTTTTCTGTTTCTGCCATGTCACTGTGTGCGCGCGTGTGTTATGCGTGGGCGACGGGGGGTGCGTAGGAACGCACCTTTGAACTCGGCGACGGCCTTGGCATACACCCTGGTGAGTGTCAGTTCAGTCGCTGAGACGCGAGGACGTACTTACTCTAGTTCACGATCGTCGCTGTCCGGTGCCTTGCTATGTTGCGATATCATATCGTCGTCGTCGTCGTCCGATGATCATGTTCACCGAACGAGATGCTTTGCGTGGCATGATTGTGTTGGAAAGAAAGAAGAAGCAAAAGACGCGTCATAAATGCGCGACGCGGTCACGTGATGAAACAAAATCTAGACAGGACGAGCAAGCTATATGGAGGACTATCTCTGACCTCTTCTGGGTCGGATTGGGAGATGAGATGTGGGAGGGTCTTCTTGTCCGACTCGCCATCCACATCCGTGGCATCCTCCTTGTGCGAGCAAAGCGCACATCACATCATGCCCACGTCGTCCGCGTCGAACGGGATGGGATGGCCCACTCAGAGACGATTCCGCCCTCGACGTAAGCTGGGTCAGATCGCCCGAGAACCGGACAATTTTCTACCTTCTTGATCGTGGCTTGCTTCCGCTTTCACGGTCCCAGATGCGGACGACCCCCGATTGGGACCCGCAGATGAGCATCTGCGCATTGTCCGAGAAATAGATCACCTTGATGGGCGAGTCCGAATCGGATCATCCTATGCTCGTTCGCTGCTTATCTTCTAGCCGGAATACCTCCACTTGGCCGGGTCCGTGCCCACATGCAGCCCATTTGTTGTCACCGGACGCGATGAACGAATGGACCTTCTTCAGTCCCGTGAACTTCATGCGCTGTTCGCCCGTCGTACCATCAAGGATGCGTAGAGTGCTCTTGTCGCCGTTGAATAAGCGCGAGATGACACATAAAATGATGCTCCCATCTGGAGAGAACTTGAAACGGATGTTGCCATCCACGCGCATCGACCCCACAAAACCTGTATCGATTTTGTTGATGATGTCGCAATTTTCATCGACTAGGTACCATTGAAAGGCACTGGCATTATCGATGATGAACCGCGTGCCAGTGAGAGAGGGAATTATTTCGCATGCCATAGTCAACAGGTGGGATTTCATCTCAATCTCCAGTTTCTCCCCGGAACGGTCAGGTCAAGGATATAGAACGCGCCGTGAGTGTCTGAGGTTGTAGCCCAGTTTCCATCGAGCGATATTGCCACCGCGGTTGCCTCCGCAGTGACATTCAGAGACAGACTAGTGATTGGGTTTGGCAGTGATCCGGCGAATACGGCTCTTTTGCGTGTGAACACAAATGCAGGAGAACCGGTCGCGAACGCAGTCGCCAGGAGTGGGCCCGGGGTAGTCGACTCATTGTCCAACAACTCGTGGATCGCGTATCTAAGTGCGGGTGTTGGTATTCCCTACCCCATCATCTTGGCTTGCCACGCAGAGGCACACTTCAACGCCTTTCTAAGCACTTGTTTCAAATCCCAGATCGTATCTGACGTGTTGCGTAAAGCGAGGTTCCACGACAGCATTGCCTCATCGCAGGCAATGATGAGAAACTTGTCTTCGTTGAAGAAGTGCACAGATCATATCCCCGTGTGATGTTTGGAAATCGTTTTCGTACATTTCCCCGAGCCGACGTCCCAGATCTTGATCGTCTTGTCTTCCGATCCTGATGCAGCAATCTTCCCGTCCTTCGACACAGCAAGGCAGTTCACCATCTTCCGATGTCCCATCATCCCGCGAATCACCTTCCCCGTCGACATATCCATATCCCAAACGATGATCATATTGTCTTCCGCTCCAGAGAATAACCGCAAGGAGTCATTGGAAATACCAACGCCGTCACAGGTTTTTCGTGGGTAACCAGATGGTACAACGACTGTGCGGTCTCGACCGACCAAACGCAGATCGTGTGGTCGCGCGAACCAGATGCCAACAAGGCACTGTTGTCTGAGAACTCGAGGCATGTGATCTTTTCGGCGTGGCAACCATCGTGCTGCATATGCTTCCGTCCGACCTTTGGGTCCCATATCGCGACAGTACCGCCTTCGAACGCAGCGGCCAAGAAGAAACCTGATGGAGAGAAGCGGACGAGGACTGATGTCGACGAGTGATCTCCCAAGGTTGCGACATTGCCTCCTGTGATCGTGTTCCATAACTGGACACCCAGACTCGCACCGGCTGTGGCGATCAAGTTGCCATCCGGGGAGAAAGCTATGGAGTGGTTGGAACTATGCAGATCAAGACCCCTCCGGACGGCCACCCGGTCAACCAGATCTGGATGGCTGATAAGCGTGCCAAACGACAGGTGCTTGAACGTCCTCTAGATGGCAACTTTAGGAACAAAGGCAAGTATTGTGAGGTAGACATGCAGTGCACAGTCGGATATGCAGTCCATGTAAAGTACCACGAGACCCTCGGCTTCTTCTATCAGCCTCAACTGGTCATTGGGAGCTTCGGACATTGTCTGTGAATAAATCTCAGCTCGGACAAGAGGTGAAGACGGGAAGGCAAACCTTCAACCATCGGATGCACTGGCAGAGCATCACCACAGCGTTCTCGGGCTCGCTAAAGACGCTGAGTGCCTCTATCCAGCAAAGCAACACCGTGGTGCTGATGTCTTGAGCGCACCTAGCAACGCCTCATTGGCAACCCCATCATTCGGGAGCTGCGCGAGATGGTGAGACCAGAACCGACATGCGTACAGCAGAGTCTCGTCGAATGCTGCCGTTCGGCGTTCAGTAAGATCCGGAACCTCGCGGTTCGCCGTCTCCAATCCCGCACATGTCGCGTTTCAGCGGATGCGACATGGTCTCGAAGCACAGCCGCGCCATGAACCGGTGATAAGCGTCCGGGTTGGAACTTTATCGATCGTTGATGACTGATCAAGAAATCCCGAAAGGAAGCGTGGTAAAACTGGATGGGCTGTTTTCCGTCCGCTGACGCAAGGAGGACAGAGCTAAGGGCAAGGACAACAAGCCTGACGTCGACGTTTGGTTCGGGTCGCTGAAGTAGACTGTGCAAACCCGACACGGATAGGGAATGGCCATGCAATATACGAGGCCGAGCACGAGACGAGCAACGTCTGGATCAGGAAAAGTGGAAATCGCATCCCGATACAGTGAGTCGAGGTCGGCATACGCAGAACCTGTGGATTCGGAACCTGTGGATTCGGAACCTGTGGATTCGGAAGCCGTGTCCTCGATGATGGCTTGCAGACGCATGATGGAATTATATGTCTTGGATCCCACAAACTTGACGACCGTCAGAGCGAGGATGAACAGGCCATTGGCCTTGTTAACGATGCGTTCGAGCTCTTCTGACAGTAGCCATGGGTGAGCAACCTCTCGCATTACTTGGGGGTTTTGATCGAACAGAGTGAATACGAACGTTATCGTTCCATTTGATCCCTGCCTTGAACTCCGTCAAGCCAAAATGGATCTCGACGCTGAAGACGATGGTCCAGTAGGTCTTGCCGTTCCGACCCGACTTGAGCTCAGCGCTGCCGCTGAACGGCGAGAGATCCGCGCGGACAACACAGAGGGTGGAGTATTCCTCTGAGGTGACGTTAGCTGTGAGAGACAGTCATCATTCATCAAGATTCTCACCATGAAGCCGAAGGATCCATGGAGGGATCGTATCGCCGCCGCGATAATACCATATCTCCACCTCAAACACGGACAGGGTGGATAGGTTCGTCAGTTCAGTGCAATATTTGCGTGTGAAGACGGTCGATTCTTTCACCTTCACACCCTGTGGCGGCGGACGATAATGAATAGGAGAACGGAAGAGGGGACGGAATGGAAGGCCGTACTCTTGCGAGAATGCAGTCAAACGCGTCAGGAAAAAGCTTCGGCCCTGAAGGGAGTTCGCAGAGTCTCTCCTTTCGAGCAACGTGTTCGGGATCGTTGGTATCAAACTCGCGCAGATATTCCACGCCATACATGAACTTTGACACTCTGGCCGAGACGTGGTGATCACAGTAAAAGGCAAAGGCTCCGTCCGCCACAGCCCCGCACTCGGATCGAGCAAAACAGCGGTAGTCAACGAGAGACATTCACGTTTGATTGTCAGGCCGGCTGACGGCGATCTTCATGGGTGCTAGGCGATCTTGGAGCTAGGTAAATACGCTCGATGTCACAAAGTCGTGAAGCATACATACCTCTTTCTTCGTCCTCTTGGTCACTGCCGGGAGCGAAGGGTTCGAATCATCTGGTAGTTTGCGTTTTAAGCCTCAGGTTCTGAATCGACGGAGTCATCAAGTCTTCTAATGAAGGGTCAGGTATCAATACCAGCGATCACGCGCGATCAGAAAGTTACGCACCACGAAACCACGAAACACACTCGGCCTGGGTAAGTGAAAGCGGTCCCAATTTCCGCGGTAAGCAAGGTGACTATCCTGCTCTTCAGCTCTAGTTTGTTTCGCGCTTGTACAGTGCTGCAAAGAGGAGCTTTGTGATTAGTGTCAAGTCATATCGGCTTTCGATGCAGATACACATATATTTTCGACTCACTGGATGCAGGAAGGATGTCGCGAAGGCTTCGAAGAATCATCATCTTGCCTCCACCGACCACGTTGTCCGAGTCGTGGTTTTCTGTATGTGTGACAGACTCAATTTGTAACCCGGCAACAGCCGGATGGACCCCTCTCTAGCACCCTCCGGCTACCCGGCACAGTGGGCCTACCGAAAGCTATTCCCCCGGGCCGAAGCTTCGAAGGAAGTGACAGCAGGGAAAGGTTACAAGTTAGTCTGCTAGAGCTTGTTGCGTGCGTGTTCTGGTTCTAGGTCTTTTTTTCTGTTCTAATCCAAACGAAATTACCAGCAACATCGAAACAAGAACCGCTCGCGCAACTCGTTGCGCTTACACCTCGTCTTACGAACAGTCTGCTCCCTACTCACTAGCGCTACCCTCCCAGTTCACGCTCTCATCCTTATTCAGTCTTGGCGCGCACACCATGGCTGCCTTCCGGAGCCAGATAGAGGTAGTCTTAACCCTAACTTCCCTTGTAGTCGATGCTTCGAGATAATCAGCACGACCAAGGTAACTAACCTCAGGTTATCAGCAAATCCATTACTATGTGACCAAATCGCTTTTCTTTTAGTCCGTGTAGATCTGCTCACCTCCTTCCTGAAAGGTAGAACACACCAGGCACGCCGTACACCTCCGAGTTTTCGCACTGGTCAACTCCAATCGATCGGCCACAAATCCAAGAACGTCCCAAAACCGCCTGCCGCCGTGCCGCCCTGCGACGACAACTATACGCGAAATACGGTCGATCCAAGAATATTCGGGAAGTGCAAGAGTGCAGCGGGCATGTTTCACGCGCTGGGAAACATCGAGTAATGGGCGTGAGTGGACCAAGCTGGTATTGGTATTGGAACCTTCGGCTGAGCTGAATTGACTCATAGGATCGGCCTGGTGTAAGCACGTTGATCCATGTTTTTGCCTGGATGACGACGTTCCCTTCCCCTCCTTCCCTCCTTTGCATTATCATCATCCATCACCATTGCAGAAAAGACATGATGGTGCGCTACGGCCATCCCCCAAGCCTTCTTCTCCGACTTCTCCCGCACTGCGCCCGATGAATCTAAACACTTTTCGCTCCTTGTCTCCAGACTTGTCTTCGTCTCCCCCTCGACGCCCTACGGCACGTTCCGCGTGCACGCAGGCCTCTGGGAATCTGCCACCATCACCACGCAATCGCTATCATCGATTCATCCACATCGTCCACGAGGTACGTGGGCTCGACGTTGACCCGGGTACCATCGAGCGGTTCCGCCGTGCTGGGACGCCGAGGCGGTCAAGTTGTTTGAGATCGTGCATGTGGACGAGGTGACGCACGCCACGTCCAGAAAGGAAGTCAGGCGAGGATGGAGTGGTGAAATCAACTTGGGGCCCCTTCAGGGTCGAGGCACGCGAAACGGCGGGACTGACCAAGCCGTTCTACGAAGATTTCAGTATGGCGCAACTTGGGTTCCGTCAAACACGACAAAGAATAACTGGCGGCAGAGCATTCGTCACTTCAAGTCGAATATGGCCGAAGCTAGTCAACAATGCATGCAGTATTTTAGATTTCCTCTGCAATCTGATCAAACACGACGGTCGCCGGTCCCCTGTCGGTCGAGTATCAGTCAACGCCATCAGAACGAGTAAGGTTGGAAACGCTGTTTACCTCTTCTCCTCACCGTTCTCCGTCCAGCTAATTTGCGCCTGCAGCTCGGTCATACCAAATATCGAAACAATACTGTATTGTTTTCTGTAGAACTGCAGCCCTGGAAAACCACGTCGGGGACTTCGCATCCTGGACACTTGGGACGTGTCCGCATGAATGGTGCACAGGTTGGAGAAC